>JZKD02S1884990.1:105759-128019 GCA_000966675.3 Picea glauca
TATGGTCAACAACACAAATAATTGTTATAATTAAATATATAGTCATAGTCTCTAAGGCAAAGCATGTTGTGGAGGAATAGGTGATGTGCCTTGCTCATTTGGGTGAGGTGAAGAAGGAGGAGGTATTGAAGCAGAATCATCATCACCACCCTGATCTGCAACATCACCACACTCATCTACAACATCTCTATGATCACCTGCACCCTTATCAACATCATCACCTGGAGGACAAGGACGAGGTATTGAAGAAGAAGCGTTATGATCACCATCTTGATGATCAATATTATCACCTGGAGGAGGACTAGGAGGAGGTACTGAAGCAGAAGCACCAGCATCACCACCCTGATGATCATCATAACCACCCTCATCATCATCACTGTTGGAGGACGTGTCATCCCTCATCCCTACCAATAACCTGACAAATCCAACAATATGACGCATAAGATACATCATATCGCACGAAAAGTTTGTCCAGAAATGCAAGAGATTAGGGTCAGCCCTAATGTCTCTCATCTGGACAGGGCAGACTCCCGCGCCAACCAAAACTACACTCAATCTGTCACACACCTCCATCCTATATCTGAGATCTGGCCTGCGCCGCATGCTGGGTGGTATATGCGGATGAGGACCCTGACCCAACGCAACCTCAACCATCTCCTCATCTACATTAGGTGGCAAGGGAGGAGGCATGTCCCCAAAAAATGTGCTAACATCTGCAAAATATAACACAAGTTAATAATTAGTCGACAATTTAATTAAAAAATTTAATAAAATATGTTAAAGAACATGCTAGAATAAATTTATTCGAATTAAGTAAGACAATAAAATGAAAAAACAATATTAATTTAAATCTTACATCAATCATCTGGTGGCTCATCCGTTGTGAAGAGGATGTTGATACATCGTTTCCAATCCATCCTTGTGTAAGGGCACGACACCATCATGAAAATGCGATCTTCCTCACTAGATAATAGATCAAGTGACTCCATGAAAATCGTAGTTGGAAAATCGGGCATGCCCCTCTTGGGAATCATCTCGCCCCACATGTGCATCCACACCTCGATCATCGGCCTAGGAGGCCCATGGATAAAACTAAGTCTCGTCTCTGGAAACCTCTCAAAAATCAAACAAAATAACTCTGAAGAAAATGGGAAGTTCTCCCTCCCATCTATCATAACACGACATCTATCTAGTGTTATACAAAACTTCCTCAAGAAAATGACATACCACTTAATAGGTTGTGTCCTTTGTATTAAAGAATCAACATAATATAAAAGCGCACAACTAATGTGTTGATCATCACTAATAAAGTGTGAAATGGTCGACAGTAACATTGAGAGGCACCTAATGTCCTTTACATCGAACGAGGCGATGCATAACTATCCACCAGCCACATAAAAATCACTAGGAGAAGGTATATCGTGTGCAATATAGCTCTGAGAGTAGGCAAGATGACTCTCAGTTGAAACACCCACTGGGACATTAGGAAACTGGGGAAAATCCTCCCCTCTCCTAGATAGTCGAGTGGTAAAATAAATGTCCTCCTCAGTGGGATGATACCACTAATGAGGACCAACTATGAATGCATGTTGATGGGCATCCCATCGACGAATCAGCTGCACAAGAAAGGTGGAACTCCCCTTCAGATATGTATCCTCCTCGTAGTACTTGAGGAGGCATACATTCCTAAAGAGGAGTTGCGTAGCTGCAGTACTAGCCCAAGGGTACAAATCCCTCTCCCTCTCTCTGGCCTCCCACTCACGAACCATATTGTACTAGTCCAGTCTTTGTTGTTTCTCCTCCATGCGCTAACATCTCTGCATAATTAACATATAAATTGCATCAACATCATACATAAAAACATAAGTTTTTTTAGTCAATGAGAAATTTATTTCAAAATATGCAAACACAATTTTTGTCCAAAAAAAAAATAATCTTCGATGTGCCTGAAAAACAATAACACACCGGTAACGGTGTACACACATATCTTATGCACCACATGCAAAGTGAAATTTATTTTATTCGGTGCATAGTAATTATAAAGGCACCAGGGTGCCCCATTATGTATGCCCTGGTGTATTATATATCACGAACGCACTACTCTAACAACTATCTACTTTCCATGGTGCGTCGGTTATTATGTACGCACCGGTGCGTTACCTATAAATGAGGCATCACTCAAACAACTATCTATTTTAAATGGTGTGTATAGTTTTATGGATTCATCGATGCGTTCCATATAACAACCACATCGTTGAATGGAAACTATTTATTTTTGCAGGTGCGTTCATAATAAATGCACCGGTGTGTTCGTTATAATCAACACACCGATGCGTTTATTCGGAGCACATAGGTGAAAATAAATCGTTTCCATTCAACGGTGCATATATTTTTATGAACGCATCGGTGCATACATATAAAGGATGCATCGTTCAGTGGAAACTATTCTATTTTAAATGGTGTGTGTAGTTTTATGAATGCACCGGTGTGTTCCTTATAACCAACACATCGTTGAAACGAAACTATTTATTTTTCATCGATACGTTCATAATAAATGCACCAGTGCGTTCATAGTAAACGCACTGGTGCATTCATTATAAACAACATACTGGTGCATTTATTTGGCATGCACGTATGAAAATAAATAGTTTCCATTCAACGGTGCGTATAGTTTTATGAATGCATCGGTGCGTACATATAAAAGACGTGTCGTTCAATGGAAACTATTTATTTTGGATGATGCATCTATTATTGAGGATGCATCAGTGCATCGTGGGTAAGTATGCACTAGTCCATTTTGTAATACGACACACCATCGAAAACATACTATACATGATCGGTGCACCCTGTAAAATTTACAGGGCACACCCTGTGTGGTGCGAACCGAATGACTCGAACACACCGTGCAAAAACAACAACAACAATAATAATAAAATAAATAAATAAATAAAAATTGAAAAACAATGCAAATTTAACTCAATTTCAAAATTTAATCCACTAAAAAGAGAATGTACAAAGAAATAAATAATTAACTCGGATATTTTCTTGTTGAGGTGGCATCGTTGGGACGTAGTGAAAAAAATGAAATTTTCCCACCATATGGAAAAATTGGAATCCCATGAAGCGATCACTGAACGGACACAATGCAAGCAACAAAAGCACCAATGGAAGTGCGTTGTAGTTGGGAAAAGGTGGCATCGGTGCTTGAGAGCTTCTCTGCACGGGAAATGTTAAAAATGTTTTTTTACCGCTGGTTTTTTTTATTTAACCATGTTCTAGTGCACTCGCATTAAGCGCACCGGTGCTAACCACTGCAAATAACGCACCATTGTTTTTAAAACAACTATGATGGTGCACCATAGGGAGCGCACTGGTGTTCCCTTAGGACAAATGCGCACCCTTTTGTTTAAAAAAAAAATGTAGACTATGCAGTTGTTTGTTGTGCACTAGTGTGTCTGTTTTGTTCGCACCGGTGCTCATGATTGTTGGCCCTTGAAAAAATTTTGAGGATCCTTGGTCATGTTTGACCTACTTTTGGGACTTCAATGGGATGTCGAAGATGGAGCGCAAGTCGAAGCAGAGATCGCGGGATATTGAGCCCTTTTTAGGGATTTTTGGGTTTTGGGCTTATGTAACGGGAATGGAGATATTGGCCCATGGGTTTACCCATGTTTAAGCCCATTTTGTAATGTATAAATTGAAAGCTAGGCGATGTAGGAAGTAGTTCGATCTATGTGATCGAAGAAGGGACAAGTAAGTGATGTTAAGTGCTAAGTGTTAGTTGCTAAGTGCAAGTGGTAATCGTAATTTCTTTTTGCATACTGTGTGAGACTTGTAGAGCTAAGTGCAAGTGATTGTAAGAGACTGTGGAAGGTTTTGTGTTGTAATACAGGGAAGGAGGATCTAGCAAGGTGTGTAGATCTCATGTCCTCTATGGAGTAAGATATCATGGCTATGTGCATGTAGAAGGTTGACAGAAAGAAATAAAGAAGAAGAGTTGGTGGATGTAGCCCCAGGCAGGGGGTGAACCACGTATATCCTATGTTTTGGTTGCTATGTGCTTTATTATTGTTTTCTTGTCTATGTGATTGAATGCTTAGTGCACTCATGTATGCTTAGAAGGATATAATATGGTAGCTTAGTGTTGAATAATGTGAATAAATACTAGATCTGGTCTATGTTTGCATGCTTAGTACTTGAATCTATTGGATCTGTATAAATATCGCATTGATCTATTGTTAGGGTTTAGTTGTGTTGTAAACTAAGGCTGAATATTAACGAATTGTAAGTGATAAGTTCTTTGTTAAGGTGTTGTAATCATAGATTTGTGTCCCAGCTAAGGTTGCAGACACTAGAGTCCTGCAACCACCCTTGCCTCTACCTCGGGTGAGACTTCATCTGCTTCGCAGGTGTTGTCGAAAGGGTTGGTAGTTAGGGTTTTGTTGGTGCATTGTTGTAGCGTTGAACCCTAAGTCTTCCCCTATGCCAAAAAATGGTTCCATTTTCGGGACCTGAAATTGTGATTGCTGGGAGCTAAGGTAAAGAAAAAGAGAAAGGCCCTGTGCGTAGATCTACTACTGAAGTGCACAGTATCCGACTTGAAACTGTGATTGTTGGGAACCGAAGGAAAGAAAGAAAGCTTTGTGCATAGATCTATTGCCTTAGTGTGCAGTATTATACTTGACCTATAAAGCTCTGTGCTAAGAAGATAAGTCAGATCCGAAGAAAAGAGGTAAGATCTCGAAGCTTTGTGCTCTAATAAAGGTAAGAATAGTGAAAAGTTTTAGATCTTGAAGCTTTAAAGGTAAGAATAGTGAAAAGTTTTAGATCTGGGAGCTTTGTGCTCTGCTGGAAGTAATATTAGTGGAAATTTTTGTTTCAAGAGTATGGATCTAGGTATGTTTGATAAATGTTAACCTAGTCTAAAAACTAGGGCACAACTGGAAGAGAGAAGGTTTGATATGAGTAGATCTGATAGAAATAATGAAATATATGTTATTCCTATGTATAGAAAGAATGTTTTGACTAACAAATGGATGCAGGATCCTAGAAAGATTTTTTTGCGGGTTAGATACTATGATCCTAGTGCGCAGTACAAGAAAGGATGGGGATCATTTAATAAAATAAGAGGATTAATCATTTGTTACAGTTGCAAAAGACCGGGGCATCTTGCTAAGGAATGCCCTGGAAGAAGACCTAGTTTTCTTTGTTGTAAAGCTATGGACCATGAAGTTTTAGATTGCCCTAGAATGATTGCTAAGCTTGAAAGAATAAATATGGGACAAGAAAACCTTGAGGAAGGTCATGAAACTGAGACCATGGCAGAACCCCAGACAGAATCAAAGACTGTACTACTGCAAATGAAAGAAACCCTAATTGATTACCAAGATATCAACTTATCAGAGATCTTCAAAGAAAAAGAATGCATAGAAGAAAGAGTAAGAGACTTTGACATAGACTGTGTACTGGATGAGGAAACACAGGTAAATAGCATGACAGAAAGAACTTGGGAAGCTTTAGGAAATCCTGATATGATTCCTTCATTGGGAGGAATAGGATTATTCAGGGGAAAGTTGATAAACCTATGTTGAAGACTCACCCAGGTATCTATGAGCGCTCATGGAGATTCGACAAAGGAAGATTTTTATATTTTTAGATTCATTGAGAACAACACTCCATTCACTATGCTAGTAGGAAAAACCTGGATCGAGAATGATCAGACCAGAAGAAAACAAGAGGAGGCCTTAGAACGGAAAAAGTAGGAATTAAAAGATTTCATGACTAGGAGGATAACACACTTGATTTCAGAAAAACAGAACAGATGGAAGCTACTTAGAACCAACAACTTGGATCACGAAGTTGAAAGAACAAAAGAATATTCACAGACGAGTAGAGCACCTACCCTAGATAGAGAAGCAATATTACTCTCTAGTCCTATGAAAAAATCCCAACAGCCCGAAGCTGCTATGCCGAAAGAAGACAAGAATCATAATGGAAAGAGGAATACCAAGACGAAGATCACCGAGAAGAAGGCTAGAAAACTCAGTAAGAAAAGAGCAAGGATTGAAAAATTACAGAAGGGCCCCAAGGGAACTTCGCAGAAGGAAGATTTGCAAAATTGGAACTTTGTCAGGATTTCAGAACAACGCCCCATGGCACTTCGCCATGGCAAAGCGATATGACCGTTGGAATCATTATAACCATTGGACCAACGTTCTAGAACGGTTAGAACAACAGTTATGACCAGAAAGCTCTCCATCGAACCATTGGGACTGCGTTGCGACGGAAGAACTGCATTGATGGAAAAATTCTTATCTGTTGGAGAGATCTGTTACATCATGTCTACTTAGTCCGTCAAATTGTATCAGAGCTAACAAGAGAACCCATTGCTACCACGTTGTGCTTAGTAAAACTGGCACCAATTATATTGCTTTGAGCACTCATCCATCCACTTGAGTTTTTCAATCGAGAGCGTGCATGTCGGACAAGCTCAGTGCTATGGAGAAGTCAGCCGAGGAATTTTTAATTGAGCTAATGACCAAGAGAGTGATGTCCACAAGAGTTCAAGCTTCATCGACGCGAGGAGTGCAAGCCTCTCCGTCGACTGCTCGTGGATTCGGACCATCCCGACCGGCAGTAGAGAAGAGAACCAAGCACAGAGATGATCCTGACCATCTTACCTGACTACATCCCGCCTCTGGTCAGTGCAGTGAGTCGTGATAGTGTCCTGAGGGACTTTGATTACACCATGGTTACTGTGTATCTACCGAAGGGGATACGTACATTCATAACGCAACAAGATAAGATTGCGACGTTGAAGTTCATCGACTTCAACCTTAGTGACCGAAAGAATTACAACATGCTTTCTCCTTACAAGTATCTGACCAGGACGAAGGGGAAGAACTCAAAAATAATCCCCCAACCATGGACTATGAACCTCGAGCAATCCACCCTATTGAATGTGATGAAGATCCCACACTTTGGAAGGCACCAGGTGGTTAACGCGTGTGTTAATATCCTACTCTCATGTTACCATGGTGGCTATATATGGATAGATAGATGCATCACAGTTGATCTGACATTGATCCATAGGATCATCGGATTTAGCATGCAAGGACCTGACCCGCAAGACTTCTACCCAAGGAAGGCTTCTGACCGCGCCCTGGCACAGAGAATTAAGGACACTTACAATGATGTAGAAAAGGGAATGCGAGGCTACAAGGTAGCTTCCATCCAGAATGGCGCAGTATGCCTGGCCTGCCAGCTGATTGTAGGGAAGTTAGTAAGGAAGAACTGACCTACACAAGTCACAGGATTCATTGTTGACCTATCCGGGAAATGTATAGAAGGATTCCAGATGAATTGGGCAAAGTACTTGGTCAACCAGCTGGAATTAGAATGTCGTGAAGCTCAGGATCAAGGCTACGAGTTCCACTTTAGCTGGATCCTGATCCTCATCGCATTTACCACTTGGGAAATGCCAAAAGGTGCGACCTTACCGAACATTGAGTCATTCAAGCCGCTCGCTGCGAAGCTCACCATGCTTTGGTACTCGAGCGATATGGGAAAATAGTGCCAGTCGAACGCGGTCTTTCATACATATTATCTCTAGCTGAAGAGGGTTATCAAAGTTGTCCCTTGCATGACATTGAACACCCTGAATCGGTTCTGACCCCTCATGAAGTCTCTTGTAGATTGACACTTCATTTATATCACCACGCGCATAGATGAGCACAAAGAAACTTCAATCATACTACAAGCTCACAGAAGAGGACATTGAAGAAATCACCAAAGACTGGTCTAAAGAACTCCTCATCCTTGCAGACCCCGCAGAAATGTCAAACCCTGAACTAATCAGCAGCCCTGAGACCACTCATGAAGCAAGGGAACTCCCTGTACCCAACAGAAGGAAGAAGACCGAAGAAGTACAAAACTTGAGCATCGCATCAGAAGGAATTTCTTCAGTATCACCTGGACGAGGGGGTGATGACGAAGTAGAAGAGACAAAGGGAAAAGAAGACCAACAGAAGCAAGGTGAAGTAACACCACCTAGAAAACCTGTTCATAAGGTTGATCCCTTGAAGAAAAGGAAGGTTTATCCCACGAAACCCACTTCCCGAATAAAATCCAGAGCAACCTTGACTAAGATGCAGACTATGTTCACTGTAGATGACTTTGACTTTATCATCGCAGTTGTAGCAGATGCCTCATGAGACATCTTGCAGAAACATGAATCCAAGCAGGAGGAGATGCATGATAGAATTGAGGTTGAACTCGGAGGAGTACAGCAGGACCTTCAATCTAGTTGTGCAGTATCCACTGTGCCCCCACCATCAAAAGCACCTGAGTTAGGAGATGAGCCTGACCAACTCCGTAGACTAGCTAATGTGACCGAAGCTCGCCTTCGTCGTGCATAGGAAGAAACCAAGCAGGCCACAGAGGCCCTAAAGCAAGTACAAAAAGTAGTCATAGAGAAACACCTAGCTGTGCATCAAGAGAGGGTTGCTCTCCAAACTAAGTTTGAAGAAGAGAAAGCACAGATCCAGCAAGAGAAAGAGAAGTTGCTCGCAGAGCAGGTGGGAGTAAAAGAAGCAGTCAGTAGAGCACTTTGATTTGTGATAGACTTAGAGAAAAAAGAGGAAGACCCAGTGGAACATCAAGTAGAGAATCTTGCGGAAGCTGTCCAATAGCTTCAATAGAGAATCGCAAACCTAGAGCTATGAACAGTGCCAAGTACCCCACAGGATGTGTGAGATCAACGAGAAGCCACTGCCTGGAGTGCAGTCGATAGGATCAGATCATTTTCTCTAGAATGAAAACAGCTAAGTGCTCACAACACACAAAATTATGAGCGACTCACTGAAGATACTAAGCTGAAGGTATTGGAGTCACAGCTCCAGGAGGAAAAGCAGCAAGCAACAATAGTACAGGCGTAGTTGAAGCTCATGTCAGCATTTGAAAGGATGAAGTGATGCCAAAAACAATTCACTACTCAACAACAAGTCCACGCCATTCATAGCAAAGTCATGGAAGTGATTCAAAGGCTCCAACTAGTCCAGGACGAAGCTTGCCAACTATTTGAGGAGATTGAAGGCCGAGGCACAGAGTTGGAATAAGTAGTCGCTACAATCGAACAATTTTTAGAGGGACCTATCAACGAAGCAGTCATCTAAGAGTTCGTCGAGCAGGAGGCTCTGGCACAGCAACAGGTCGAAGTAGCTTGAGTCAAGCTCGAGGATTTTGAAGCACAACTACCTAGACCAGAGTGACTCGAGATGAGTCACAGGTGAGTGTTGGGGGATTGTTGGCCCTTAACCAAGTTTTGAGGATCCTTGTTCATGTTTGACCTACTTTTGAGACTTCGACAGGCTGTTGAATATGGAGCGCAAGTCAAAGAAGAGATCGTGGAATCTCAGCCCCTTTTTAGGGATTTTTGGGTTTTGGGCTTATGTAATGGAAATGGGGATATCGGCCCATGGGTTTACCCATGTTTAGGCCCATTTTGTAATGTATAAATAGAAAGCTAGGCGATGTAGGAAGTAGTTCGATCTATGTGACCGAAGAAGGGACAAGTAAGTGATGCTAAGTGCTAAGTGTTAGTTGCTAAGTGCAAGTGGTAATTGTAATTACTTTGTGCATAATGTGTGAGACTTGCAAGTGATTGTAAGAGACTGTGGAAGGCTTTGTGTTCTAATACAGGGAAGGAGGATCTAGCGAAGTGAGTAGGTCTCATGTCCTCTGTGGAGTAAGATATCATGGCTCTGTGCATGTAGAAGGTTGACATAAAGAAATAAATAAGAAGAGTTGGTGGACGTAACCCTAGGCAGGGGTTGAACCACGTATATCGTGTGTTGTGGTTGCTAGGTGATTTATGATTGTTTTCTTGTCTATGTGATTGAATTCTTAGTGCACTCATGTATGCTTAGAAGGATCAAATATGGTAGCTTAGTGTTGAATAATGTGAATAAATGCTACATCGGATCTATGTTTGCATGCTTAGTACTTGAATCTATTGGATCTGTATAAATATTGGTTTGATCTATTGTTAGGGTTTAACTGCGCTATAAACTAAGGTTGAATATTAATGAACTGTAACTGCTAAGTGCTTAGTTAAGGTGTTGTAATCATAGATCTATTTCCCAGCTAAGGTTGCAGACACTGGAGTCCTGCAACCACCCCTGCCTCTACCTCGGGTGAGACTTCATCTGCTTCGGAGGTGTTGTCGAAAGGGTCGGTAGTTAGGGTTTTGTTGGTGTGTTGTTGTAGCGTTGAACCCTGGGTCTTCCCCTGTGCCAACGGTGATATTTTTTATCGTCGATTTTTATTTAAACCTTGTTATGGTGTGCTCACATTAAGCACACTGTTGCTAACCACTACAGATAGTGCATCGTTTATTTTTAAAAGCACGTGATGGTGCCCCATATGGAGCGCACCAATGTGCCACTAGGACAAAGTCGCACCGTTATGCATTTAAAAAAAATGTATAATGTGGATTTGTTTGTTGCACATCAGTGTGGCCAGGGGACAAAGATGCACCGTTATGCATTTTTAAATAAAAACACAATAAGACGAACCTATTTGTTGTGCACCGGTGTGCTCATTTAGGGAGCACCGATGTGCCCATTTAGGGTGCACCGGTGCTTTCAATCGTCTTTTATATGATGTGCATTGTTGTTTTATTTGTTTTTTAAATAACTCTGCAACTGCCAACCATTGTCTATTAACATAGGTGTGTTTATATATGGTGGTGCACTGGTGTGGTATAGTCTTATAAATGCACCGTTAAAAAAATGTCTGCTAAAACATCCACCCGTGCACCTCCACTAGTTACCTTTTCTATAAATGGATTTTTGGGATATTTTTATAGGGGTTCTCCAAAAACCTCTATTATAGGGTCTCTTCCTTGTCGTGTTTCCACAGAATTCACCACCGTTGTCAGTTCTCAGCACCTTAATCTTCTTATATATCTGGTTTTCGATAAGAGATTTTAACTCTTTTAATTTCTCAAAAAACTCTACTTTCTTCCTCAGGAAATACTTCCATTTATTCTTGGAAAAATCATCTATGAAGGAGACATAATACAAGGATCCACCAAGTTAAGGCACTGAAATAGGGCCAAACACATCACTATGAACTAACTCTAGAATCCCCTTTTCCCTTGTCACTCTAGTTGGAAACCTCACCCGACTTTGTTTTCCATATATGCAATGTTCACAAAAGTCAAATTCTAAATTACATTTAGGAAAATCATTGACCATACCTTTGTTATGCATAGCTTGAAGTACTTTTTCTCCAATGTGTCCCATCCTCTCATGCCATAGCATGGTTGGGTTGAATTTATGATGACTTGTCGAGTCAGTTTAAATCGACTCGAAACAAGTCGAGTTGAGTCAAGGTCAAGTCGACTTCAGAAACAACAATGTTGTCGCATCCATTGGAGTCGGAGCTCTCTAATAACTTGTATATGGTTCCAATCCGAAGTCCTTTCATTAATATCATCCCACCTCTGACCATCTTGCACATATCCTTTTGAAATAGAGTGTGCACCCATGCATCACTCATCTTACTGAAAGATAACAGTTTTCTTGCCAAACTCGAAATGTGTAGCACACTTGGAAAGGTTCTACTACTACCATCCTACAATATCAGTCGAACTCTTCTTCGTCTGACAATTTTGGTTGTTGAGTTGTCCCCCAAGAACACATCTCCTCCTTCATATTGTTCATATTGGTAAAACCATTCTCTTTGAGGTGTCATATGAAAATATGCACCTTATTCGATCAACCAAATATATTTAGATGATTTTGCATTGGTTGACGCCAGGTACACATCGCCTCCCTTATCTGGAGCCATTTTTCTCTCAATCGACTACTTCTCGTCGGATCATGTACTGACTTCCATTTCCTTCAACTTGTAGTCCCTTTTTCAATGCCCATGTTTACCAAATTTCTAGCATATCCTTGTTGAATGAACATGGGATTTAGATCTACCCTTCGACTTATACCTTCTACCAGAGAATTTTCCTTTATTTAGTTATAAAAACAGGATCATGGAGCAATAAAATAAAAACAAATGCAGAAATAAAACACAGAAGATACACAATACAATAGATACATAGAGATACGTGGTTCACCCAGTGTGGGCTACGTTCACCAGAGAAATTGACAGGTCCTTCCTTTTTATTATCCAGCAAATGAAGGGATACAACCTATAGCACACCCGATGTAACTTTCTCTTATTTCTATCACAGTCTCCTCTCTCAGAATACAATATTCACAATTATACATAGCCGCAATACAATTCCCTCATAAAAGAGGGTTTCCTTCTAGGGAAAAAAACCCTAACATAATTCTACCTTCATATCTGCAACCTTATAATGAACGATCCAGATTTACTATGAAATTACAATATACATTTACAAGAAAAAATTTCCTTCGGGGGCTTCACCCTCGAACCCCCATTGGGGAATGTTGTCCCTCAAACCATTGTCGGGGGCATGAGCTCCCCAAAACATGCAAGGGGGGAATCCCCCCCTACAATCCCCCCGTGTGGAGGGGTGTACAATCTTCATGGGGTATAAACACAACTGAAAAAAATAAAAAATAAATAAATAAAAATTAAAAAAAAAAAGACCTATGAAACAGAAAGATAATCAAGCTCCACAACCAACAATATCCCACTTGGAGGCTAATCTCATAAAATCCATTGTTGTTATACCTGTTGGACTATACTCCACTTTGGACCTGGAAAATTTATCATCTTCACCTTCATGCTTGAAGACCAACTGAAACTCAGCAGGAACTTAGTTTCTCCCTAGTTACTCCCTTTGTTAACATGTCTGCATGATTTTGGATAGTTTGTATCTTTTCCAACTTCAAATTTCCATCTTCCAAGATGGATCGTATGAAATGGTACCTGAGTTGTATATGCTCAGTCTTTGAATGGAAGGTTGAGTTCTTTGCAAGATGAATGCCACTCTCATTGTCACAGTACAACATGTTATTCTCTTGCTTCTTTCCCAATTCCTCCATAAACCTTTGTAACCAAATCATATCTTTACTAGCCTCTGTAGCAGCAACATACTCTGCCTCTATTGTTCAAAATGAAGCAACCTTTTGCAGTTTCGAAATCCAACTTATTGGTGTTCCACCTACAGTAAAAACATACCCTATGGTGCTCCTCTTGTTATCTTTATCACATGCCATATCTAAATCAACATATTCATGTAGAACAATTTCTGAGCCTCCAAAACATAATGCATGAGTAGCAGTACCTTTCAAATACCTGAGAATCCACTTTAATACCTCCCAATGTTCTTTACCTAGATTGTTCATATGCCTACTCACAATTCCCACTACATGTGCAATATTTGGTCTCGTGCAAACCATCGCATACATCAAGCTGCCAACTTCTAATGAATAAGAGACCCTGGACATGTATTCTATCTCCTCCTATGTCTTGGGACACATTTCTTTGGTTAATTTGAAATGGCTAGCCAAAGGTGTACTAACTGGTTTTTCATTCTGCATCTAAACCTCTCCAACACCTTCTCTATGTACTCACCCTTAGACAATGTCAAATTGTGATTTTTCCTATCTCTTGTTATTCTCATACCAAGGATTTTCTTTACATCACCCAAATCCTTCATCGCAAATAAATTAGATAATTTCTTCTTGAGCACATTTATATCCTGCATATTAGTCCCTGCAACAAGCACGTCATCTACATACAATAGCAAGATAATATTTCTTCCATTTTATAGCTTTTTAAAATACACACAGTGATCAGAATGGCATCTATTATAACCTTGTTCTATCATAAACCTGTCAAACTTCAAATACCACTTCCTTGGAGTTTACTTTAGGCCATACAATCTCTTCTTCATCAAGCACTGTTTATTCTGGTTTTTCTTTTTCTTGTATCTTTCCCTATAATTGATCTTTGTACATGATCTTCTCATTGAATACGACATCTCTACTCCTAATGATTTTATGATTTTCATAATCCCATAAGCGATAATCAAAATCTTTAACATCGTATCCAATAAAGGTACACTTCTTGGATTTTTCATCAAGCTTTGTTCTATTTTCTTTATCAATATGGAAAAATGATTCACAACCGAAAGTCTTCAAAAAAGAATAGTTTAACTTTTTTCCTGTCCATGCCTCCTCTGGAATTCCACCATCCAAATAGCTTGAAGGTCCTTTGTTTATTAATTAAACAACAATATCTATAGCATTTGCCCAGAATTGTAAGGGCAACCCAGCATGCAATCTCATACTCCTTGCACAATCCATGATTGTCCTGTTCATCCTTTCTGACACACCATTTTCTTGTGGTGTTCCTGGAACTATCTTCTCTCTATGAATCTCATTGTATGAATAGTAATCATCAAACTGTTTTTTACAATATTCACCTCCATTGTTTGATCTGAGACACTTCAACCTTTTCCCTGTCTCATTCTCAACCAAAGCTTTCCATTTCTTAAAACTATAAAAAACATCATATTTTTGTCGAATGCAATAAACCCAAGTTTTTCTAGTTGCATCATCAATAAAATTAACATAATAACGTGATCCACCAAGAGATGATACCTGATTTGGTCCCCATACATCTGTATGCACAAGCTCTAACCTTTCACTCTTCTTTTCTTTTTCGACTCGGATAAATCTGACTCTCTTATGTTTTCCATAAACACAATGCTCACATAAATCCAAATCAATTTGTTTAAGATCTGGCAACAAATATCTTTTGTGAAGTATCTACATCCCCTTCTCACTCATGTGTCCAACACTATGATGCCACGGTGTTGTATCCACTCATGTAGAAGCTAAAGAGATAGAAGAATCAATATTACCAGTACATAAATACAATGTACCTACCTTCTCTCCTTTTGCTATCACCACTGATCCTTTGGTGACCTTCCATGCCTTATCTGTAAATTTAGACATATAACCTTCACTTTCCAACTTCCCAGTTGAAATTATATTTTTCCTTAGACCTGGAATATGTCTTACCTCTTTCAACAACCATTGGTTTCCATTTTTTTGCTTTATTTTTACCTTTCCCATTCCAACAATTTTTATTGTTATTTTTATTTTGCATGGTGCATCATCACTCAAATGAATCTATCCAAAATCACCTTGAACATAATATAGAATTTTTTTCCTATGGGGTGTGGCATGGATTGAAGCCCATGAATCTACTACCCAAGACTTGGAAATATTATCTATAGAAAGAATCGAAGAATCTTGTAACACATCACCTATTATATTTTCTTCTTGATTTTTCTCATGTTGTCCATCTCTTTGTTTCTTTGGATCTCTGCAGTCTTTATTCAGATGTCGTTTCTTCCCACAATTCCAACACTCTATATTTCCCAGACTGGATTTGGATCTTCCCTTCCTAGAATTCTCATGGTTCCGTAAGCTCTTTCCTCTATCATTTTTTCTTCTTCTATTCTCCATGTTTAATGAATTACCTAATGTGTCACTTGTGTGTTTCCGTCGCATTTACTCTCTAAGGATAACACCAACAACATCATCAAATTTTAAAGTGTTTGAACCAAAGGCAGAGTTACTTACAGCCATGACCAAGTCGTTCCATCTTTCTGGAAATGAGCACAAGATTAGAAGAGCCCTGACCTCATCATCAAAGTCCACTTTTACATAAATGAGTTGAATAGTAACCGTATTAAATTCATTTAAATGATCTGCAATAGACCCACCTTCTGACATATTCATATTAAATAATCTCTTCATTAGAAATACCTTATTGGACGCCAAGGGTTTTTCATACAGTTTAGCCAATGCATCCATCAACTCCTTCGTTGTCTTTTCTTTCTAAATATTGAAAGCCATCGATGCTGCTAGGCTCAGTCGTATCGTTCCTGATGAATTTTTGTCAAAAACCTCCCATTCTTCGTCCTTCATGGCCATCGACTTCTTTGTTATTCCACCCAATGGTAGGAATATATCCTTATGATATAAATAATCTTCCATATGCATCTTCCATAATTGGTAGTTTTGGCTGTTAAATTTCTCGACCCTAAACTTTCCATCTTCCGCCATTGTTCCCACTCGAACCAAAAACCCTCTTTTCCTACGAGTTACCTTTCGCTCTAATACTAGTTGTTAGAAAAATATGATCGCGAAGAAATAAAATAAAAACAAATGCAGAAATAAAACACATAAGATACACAGTACAATAGAGACACAAATATACGTGGTTCACCCAGTGTGGGCTATGTCCACCAGATAACTTGTTAGGTTCTTCCTTTTTACTATCCAACAAATGAAGGGATACAACCTAAAGCACACCCACTGTAACTTCCTCTTAGTTCTCTCACAGTCTCATCTATTAGAATACAATATTCACAATGATACATAGTCGCAATACAATTCCCTCATAAAAGAGGATTGCATTCTAGGGAAAAAAACCCTAACATAACTTCTACCGTCAAATCTGCGACCTTCTAATGAACGGTCCAGATTTACTATGAAATTACAATATACATTTATAAGGAAATTTTTCCTTCGAGGGCTCGCTTGCCCCCGGACCCCCCAACCAGGGCAATGAGCCCCCTGAACCCCGCAGGGGGGCCAAGCCCCCCCTGTAATCCCCTCGCATGGAGGGGTCTACAGTATTTCGGGTTGTACAGTCTTCATGGGGTATAAACAGGCTGAAAACAAAGACCTATGAAATAGAAATATAATCAGGCTCCACAACCAACATATCTTTGTTGATCAGTTGACCTCTCACCACTAATGTATCTTTGCTCGATCTTTCCATGTTCTTCCTTCCCATTTATTCTAAAAGTAGAGATGCAACCACATCTTCTAGCGCTAAGATAATTGGATTATAATGGTATTAAGAACATTTAAATGCTCAGTCACCGAACTTCCCTCACTCTTCCTCAGAAGATACAGTGTTTTATGAGAAATAACTTATTTACCAGGGATTTCGATTGGTACAATCTTCCCAACTTGTCCCACAGGTTCTTGGTTGAATCTTCACCTGAGACATTCAGCAGTACTGAATCTGCAAGACAAATTCGAATCATACTCCTTTCCCTTCTCTCGAGTTTCTCCCATTCTTCTGTCATCATACCTGTGGGAATGGTACCTAGACATATTTCTTCGTATTTTTCTCAATATACATGGATATCTTCAATTTTAAGCTTCCAAAGCTCAAAATTCTGGCGATTGAATTTTCTGATCTCTATTCTGGAGTTGCTCGTCATTCTTTAACGCAATCTTCAAATATTTCTGATTTACGACTCTTACTGAACCTAGGGTTTAGCTCAGATCCAAGATTGTTAAACCAAGCTATGATACCACATGTTAGGAAATGAGGAACACTTCCACACTAAACCTAGCAGAAGAGAGGGAGAAATGTTTAAACAAGAAAGTAAATGACAAAGAAAACACACAGTACATAGAGATTTACCTTGGAAACCAAAATAAGAAAACTAATATTCCTTGAGCATATTTCTCTCTTGTTGTCTTATTCATTCAAAATAAAATGTTACATGCCTAACCTTTGTATACACCTAAGACACAATCGACATCCGACCTTATTTCTTTACACAAGAAAAACCATGTAGCCAAGTTAGTTAATAGCTTACCTATTCGTATGCATCCCCCCATATCTTTCATGCAAATAGGTAATGGGTTGGGTTTTTGGTCAGTAGAGGATAGTGAATGTGGATAGAGAGTGAGGAAGAGAGAGTTGAGCTAGAGCTTGAAGTTCAATCTTGTACTAGGTTTTTATGTTCAAATATAATGTGTCTTAATGAAAGAGAGATGTTAGTGCATGGCACGTCTTTGTTTTGGTTACCACTGTTGTTTTTTTAGCAGGCTTTGACCTCTATTCGACGAGAATTTATTTACATGCCTTTAAGTTTAACTAATGAAAGTTGGAGCACATTTATCTATGTATGTTGATGAGTTATGGTTTGAATGTATCATTGTTTACATTATGATGTGCAACAATCTTATGGTAGTTTCGAATGAATGAATGATTACTTGATGGAGATTTCATGTATGTGTTATTCCTTCACATCGGACACAAGTCTTATGGTCTCTGTGATTCTCATGGCATCTTGGGTGAGACCTTCTTCATTCCTTGAAGATTGAATATGTCAACACCTATGGAGTTTTTGTTGGTAAAGCCTATCGAACCTTCGGTTTGATACACCCCCCTAACCAATAACCATAACTATGTTTTCAAGCAATAATTAAATCACAAAATAATACTTTATAGCATACCATTACTCTTTTGTTGTCTATGACATAACTTTAGTGCCACAGTTATATGGCTATCTCTTAGCCCCTTAACATGTAAATTAGCTTACCAAAACACATTATCATGCATAACTATATAATCATTTTTATGCTATTAACAATATTATATATTGACATTTAAAGTAAGTGTGTTTGTTTGCCATTGCTTCACACCAACAATCCCTTCACAATATAAATCCAATTATCAGACTTTTATTTTAACTTTTGCATGTTTAATCATCATTAATAACATAAATAGTAAATTTTCAAATGATTCCATTCCGTCCCGATGAAGCAATTCATCACTCGTTGCAATACAAATGGTGAGCGAAGATCCATGCACACTCTGTTAGGCGTTAGAACACGGTTGCAGCGTCTATTACACGAAGACCAAGAAAGTCCATAAACCGTCCAGAGATCTGGCCCAGGTAAGTATACACGAAGACCCAGAAAGTTCATAAAGCATCCATATAACTGGGCCAGGTAAGTAAGAACTCCCCACAGCTTTGGACAAAACACACGTTGAATCCCATCCAGTGTAATTCTTTGCTTGGTGGACAAACCATAATTTGAGTCGTAAAATAAATCAGATTCTCAGTGTCGTCACTGTATGGGGCCTTTCACCTCAATACAAATATATTCTCTGCATTTGTATTTATAGTTTGTATGTCGTATATAGCTTTACAGAGCTCTTGAATTGTTTTCATGTTAGGTTTTGCAAACAAATTGAGACTAGGGAAGGAGGGACTGTGGATGCATTATGGATTTCAGTTCTTTGCTGACATCTCTGGGCGTTTCATTTCTCATATTCTCGGTGCTGGTTTTGGTGTTTTCATGGCTGTCCACCAGGCCTGGGAACCGGGTGATCTATTTCCCAAATAGAATTCTCAAGGGATTGGACAAGCCTACCCAATCTCGCAGTCCTTTGGCCTGGATTGTTGAAGCCTCGCAGGCTACTGAAGATGAAATCATCTCTATGGCTGGTCTGGATGCAGCTGTTTATCTCACATTCATCACTACTGGTACATCAATATGTTCCTTAATATATTTCATGTGTACTCAATAATATTGGGCATTTAGTTAATTAGCTAATTATATGCTAATAAATAGGTGCTATAACCACTACCATCTATAGAAAATAATTCTAAATAATTCCCCTCCTAGTGTACTAATTTAAACTAGAATTCTCCTATTAGAATTGTTCTCCTTACGTTCTTTTAAAATTGCAATTCTATTTGTGTTATAGACTTGTGCCTTAAATGTATATAGCTAGAAAGCAATGAAAGGATTAAACAGGAATCCAAGTCTCCAATAACCATGATAACTGTTAGAGCAGTTAGCCTGATAGGGACTGAGACTTTTGTTGTTGGATTGTTGCGAAACAGCATTGAGGATCATGGTATTATCTGCGGTAGTTTGCTTACCTGTTCTTCTTCCTCTGAGTGTAACCGATATTAATTATAAACTATCGTTGGAGAATGTAAAGAACAAAACTGCTGCCAGTTATGATGACTTTGACAAGCTTGCCATGGGCAATATTCAGGTGCCAGGCAACCCTTTCCTTTTGATGTTGTTTTGACTTCCAATTTTGTAATCCAGTTACTAAGGCCTGGCTAAAATTTGTCTCTTGTAGGCAAAGAGCAGCCGATTATGGGGATTTGCCATTGCAGCGTACTGGGTATCGTTTGTGACATATTATTTTCTTTGGAAAACCTACAAGCATGTTCTTCAACTTAGAGCAAAGGAGCAATCTTCATTGAAGTCTGAACC
This sequence comes from Picea glauca, assembly GCA_000966675.3. Classification (NCBI taxonomy): domain Eukaryota; kingdom Viridiplantae; phylum Streptophyta; class Pinopsida; order Pinales; family Pinaceae; genus Picea; species Picea glauca. The sequence continues at coordinate 125,814 of JZKD02S1884990.1, forward strand.
AGAACAATTTGCAGTCCTCGTTCGAGATATTCCTCCTGTACCGGTTGGAATAACACGCAAAGAACAAGTGGAGTCTTTCTTCAGGAGTTTGTACCCGGAAACTTATGAAAGATCCTTGATTGTCACTGACATAGCAGAGGTATTTGAAATTTCAGATAATCTTCTCTTTCTGATTGATGTTCTTGCTAATATTTGTTAGAGTGGCCAGATATTATTTTTCTAGTTAGCAAGAATATGGGTTGTGCATGATTGAATGGAATAGAGCTCTCAGGAGACCATTCTAACTGATTAAAAAGTTAGGATAAAGCCATTTAACCTTAACCTTGAATCTATTAAATATAAACTCTCAACCTTGAATCTATTAGATATAGACTCTGATATAAAAAAANGAGTAATGTCTGTTTACAGACAAGTAAAGAAAACTTACGCCTAACCCTGTTTCTAAGTTTAAGTAGCACCAATTTGAAACGTCCTTGAACTCACCCTGACCACTTTGGGGTGATGTAGGTTAAAGTATATGAGATGGTTAGGACTCGAAGGGGTCGAGGTAGAGGAGCGTTGTCACGGGCACCACCAACACCACCACCACCATCGCCCGAACTAGCCCTCATACTGCGCTCGTTGGAAGCCATTAACGAGACTTTAAAGGGGCACCAACCGGCAGGGACTGAAGTGGAACCTCCACCATCTGGAACAAGTAATCCAGAAGCGTCAAGGGATTCAGGGAGAGGACTTCCACCTGAAGACATCACGTGAGAATTGCAGAAGATCAAACTTTCAGAGTTTGCCGGAGGTCGCGCCAGTGAACGCGCGGAAGCATGGTTGGAAGGCATGACAAGGTGTTTTGCCTTGAGGGACTATGCGTCCAACTCGAAGGCAAAGATCACAATTTTTCAGTTAAGAGAAAATGCCTTGAATTGGTGGGGAAACTTGGAAAGACAACTACACCTTACCCCARACACAGTATCTTGGGAACTTTTTGAGGAGAGGTTCCGAAGGAAATATCTACCAGCCTACTACGAGGAACAACAGATAGGGGCATTTCATGCCTTAGTACAAGAAAATAGAACTGTAGAAGAATATGAGATCAGGTTTATGGAATTGGTCAAATACGTTTCGTATATGGACAATGATCAACGACAGGCAGAGCGCTTCGTCTATGGATTGAACCCGAAGATAAGAGCTATGGTGCGGATGTGGAAACCGTCTTCAGTAGCGGAAGTAGTGGAACATGAGCGTTACGCGGAAGAACACATGAACTTAACTTGGGGTACAAGAACGACATTTCCGCATCGCCCTGGATTCGTAGGAAAGACATCAAGGACATTTCCTAGGGGAGGGGGCTCAAGGCCACCACCATATGGTAACAGAGTCGTGCCAAGGACAATAGCTGCAGGGATTTCAATGGCAGCGAGTGAAGTAGCTCGTTCATCGCCAACGGTGCAGACAGGTCCATGACCATCGCAGGGAACAACTAGTAGGGGTAGGGGTTCCAGGGGAAGGAACTCATTTCAGAGACAGACACATAACAATGCACAGGTTCAATCTCGTGTTACCTGTTGGGGTTGCGGGGGATCCCATTACCAATGTGACTGCCCAGAGTTACAATCAGGGTTCGTGCATAGAGAAGGAAAGGCACCGATGGGGAGATCAAGTAGCAACCACCATATTTACGCAGCGGTTAATAACCGCCAGGACGAACATCAATCCACAGTAGCAGAGTCATCAAGTACGCTAAATCATGTCAATGTTAAGAATTTGTTTGATTCTGGTGCGACAGATAGTTTCATTTCACCATCTGCATTAGAAAAGAGTGGGTTGGCAGCCTATGAGCACGATGACTTTAAACAAGTCGAGATGGCTTCGAGGGAAAAACAAGATGTAGGACCCAATGTTGATAACTGTATAGTAGACCTAGGAGTGTGCACTACCAGGTTAAAGGTATATGTCACTGCTCTTGGGGCGTATGACCTAATCATTGGAATGGATTGGTTAGCAGCTCATCGAGCTTTGGTAGATTGTTTCGCAAAGAGGGTGCTTTGTGTCGATGATGAAGGAAGACCAGTGGAGATCCAGGGTGTACAGAGAAAAGTTTCATTACACATTATATCAACTATGAAGGTCAAGCGATGCTTGAGACAAGGGTGTCAAATTTATGTAGTGGAAGCAGTGAATGAAAGGAAGGGACCCTCATTAGATCAGTACC
>JZKD02S1884990.1:128029-146978 GCA_000966675.3 Picea glauca
AAGGAATAACACATACATGAAATCTCCATCAAGTAATCATTCATTCATTCGAAACTACCATAAGATTGTTGCACATCATAATGTAAACAATGATACATTCAAACCATAACTCATCGACATACATAGATAAATGTGCTCCAACTTTCATTAGTTAAACTTAAAGGCATGTAAATACATTCTCGTCGAATAGAGGTCGAAGCTTGCTCAAGAAACGATAGTGGTAACCAAAACAAAGACGTTCCATGCGCTAACATCTCTCTTTCATTAAGACACATTATATCTGAACATAAAAAACTAGTACAAGATTGAACTTCAAGCTCTAACTCAACTCTCTCTTCCTCACTCTCTATCCATGTTCACTATCCTCTATTGACCAAAAACCCAACCCATTACCTATTCTCATGCATCCCCCCATATCTTTCATGGAGCATGACGATCATAACTAACTTGCCATATCATACATAACCTCGACAAAAATAGTTACAAAAATAGTGCGTGCAAATTCTGCAAAACGTTAGGTGCCAACAACCTTGCAACATTATTAGTTGGCTCGTCCTCGAGCCAACTATGTTGTCTAAAGTGAGACAAAGGCAATCAATGGCACCATCTTAATGAGTTATTCAAGAAAGAGTTTGAACTCAATGTTGATTTTATAAAAAATGTCGATTAGGCCCTTTATCTTTTTACAAAATTCCTTGACATCAGTTGGTGTGGTAGTTGTCATGGAAAGTTTGATTTGCTCTCCAATTTGAGGATTGGGTCTATTTTTGTTTGTGCATATGTTAGTTGGTAGTGGTGCAACAAAGCCTTTTCAACTACATCTAGTATAATGTCTTAAATATTTTGTTGCTTTGTGTAGGCAGACACAATCTCATGAAATAGGTTGGCTATTTGTTTCATGGCATGTGGTTTTTCTCCTGGTGGTAGGGATGGCAGTGCCTACTTCTTCTGTTCCATTTGGGATTTAGTCACATAGATATAAGTATCAATTTCTTTTATTTCTAGGGAATATTGGAGGTGCATACACAAAGTGAAGTTGTAGTTGACTATCCCAGAGAAGTTTGCTATACACGTATAGGCCCATTGTAGTGCCTCCTATACTATATCAAGTTGTTTTTGCAATCCCCCTTCCTCTATGTAGGGGGCACTCTTTAGCTTGTTTTGAAGTTCTATGTTTTATTGATTCAGGTACTGGATGTGCTTCTTGACTTTGTCAAGTTTTCATGGTGCAGGGAGTGTCTGAATGTCTTCAACTGTAGTGGGAATTTGCGCATAGACTTCATCAACAAAGCTAATCAATTCCTTGTGCATAATGGCTTTTGTTTCATGTCATTTCTTGACCTCATTGTGTGCAACTTCAATTTATTTGCGGTCCATCGGTTCTTGGTTGTGCTTGTCTTGGGTTTCCCTATGCACAAAAATTTCTTGGTCATGCCACTATTGCAATTGTTCATAAGTGTTGGGTTGTTGTGTTCTTTGCAATGAAAGTCTAGTCGAGGTGGATAGACTGATAGTCGAAGTCGAATATATCGAAAACAAGTTGAAGGTTGAGGTGGTTCGACCGAGTAAAGTCGAAGTCGAATATATTAACAACAAGTAGAAGGTCAAGGTGGTTTGACCTGGTAAAGTCAAAGTCAAAGATATCAACAACAAGTTGAAGAGGTCAACTGACAAGAGGTAGACAGACGAGTGCATGACAACCGACTGAAGGCCAATTGGTAGTCAACTGACAATCCGACTTGGTAGTCGAGTGTAACAGAATCTTGAGATTCGAAGGATTTGTAGCCAATGATTTGCGTGGATTTGTAACCATTTTTGGGTGCTTTTCTTTAGGGTTTTTCCCACTGTAAATCCTATAAGTAAGGTGTGTTGTAATGTTGAAAAGGATAATAAATAATTGTAGAATAGCTAATCTTTAGAGGTTGTTGGTCATACAGATGTAAGCTAAATTGGCTACAGGGTTTTTCTTGTGTAAAGAAATAAGGTATGATGTTGATTGTGTCTTAGGTGTATACAAAGGTTAGGCATGTAACCTTTTATTCTGAATGAATAAGAAAACAAGAGAGAAATATGCTCAAGGAATGTTGGTTTTTTCCTTTTGGTTTCCAAGGTAAAATATCTGTGTACTGTGTGTTTTATTTGTCATTTACTTTCTTTTTTAAACATTTCTCCCTCTCTTCTGCTACGTTTAGTGTGGAAGTGTTCCTCATTTCCTAACATGTGGTATCAGAGCTTGGTTTAACAATCTTGGATCTGAGCTAAACCTTAGGTTCAGTAAGAGTCGTAAGTCAGAAATATTTGAAGATTGTGTTAAAGAATGACGAGCAACTCCAGAATAGAGATCAGAAAATTCAATCACCAAAATTTTGAGCTTTGGAAGCTTAAAATTGAAGATATCCTTGTAGATTGAGAACAATGGGAAGCAATATGTTTAGGTACTATTCCCACGGGTATGATGACGGAAGAATGGGAGAAACTCGAGAGAAGGGAAATGAGTATGATTCAACTTTGTCTTGCAGATTTGGTACTACTGAATGTCTCAGGTGAAGATTCGACCAAGAACCCGTGGGACAAGTTGGGAAGCTTGTACCAGTCGAAATCCTTGGTAAATAAGTTGTTTCTCATAAAACACTGTATCTTCTGAGGAAGAGTGAGGGAAGTTTGGTGACTGAGCATTTAAATGTGCTTAATACCATTATAAGCCATTTATCTTATGTGGATCTTAAAATCACTGAGGGGGAGAAATGTGTTATCCTATTATGTTCTTTTCTAGACTCTTGGGATAACTTAGTCATGGCTATAGGGAGAAATTCAACCAAATTAGCGCTAGAAGATGTGGTTACACATCTAATTTTAGAATAAATGGGAAGGAAGAACATGGAAGGATCGAGCAAAGATACATTAGTGGTGAGAGGTCGACTGATCAACAAAGATATGTTGGTTGTGGAGCCTGATTATATTTCTATTTCATAGGTCTTTGTTTTCAGTCATGTTTATACCCCATGAAGAGTGTACAACCCGAAATACTGTAGACCCCTCCATGCGAGGGGATTGTAGGGGGGGCTTGCCCCCCCTGTGGGGTTCGGGGGGCTCATCCCCCCGGTTGGGGGGTCCGGGGGCAAGTGAGCCCTCGAAGGAAAAATTTCCTTATAAATGTATATTGTAATTTCATAGTAAATATGGACCGTTCATTATAAGGTCGCAGATAGGACGGTAGAATTTATGTTAGGGTTTTTTTTCCCTAGAAGGCAATCCTCTTTTATGAGGGAATTGTATTGCGACTATGTATCATTGTGAATATTGTATTCTAAGAGAGGAGACTGTGAGATAAATAAGAGGAAGTTACAGTGGGTGTGCTTTAGGTTGTATCCCTTCATTTGTTGGATAATAAAAAAGAAGGACCTAACAATTTCTCTGGTGGACATAGCCCACACTAGGTGAACCATGTATATCTGTGTCTCTATTGTGTTGTGTATCTTATGTGTTTTATTTCTGCATTTGTTTTTATTTTATTGCTTCGCGATCCTTTTTTTCTAACAACTAGTATTAGAGAGAAAGGTAACTCGCAGGAAAAGAGGGTTCCTGGTTCGAGTGGGAGAAATGGCGGAAGATGAAAATTTTAGGATCGAGAAATTTAACGACCAAAACTAACAATTATGGAAGATGCAGATGGAAGATTATTTATATCAGAAGGATCTATTCCTACCATTGGGTGGAATAGTAAAGAATTCAATGGCCATGAAGGACAAAGAATGGGAGGTTCTTGACAAAAAGGCATTAGGAACGATACGACTGAGCCTGGAAAGCATCGGTGGCTTTCAATATTTCGAAAGAAAAGACAATGAAGGAGCTGATGGATACATTAGCTAAACTGTATGAAAAACCCTTAGCGTCCAATAAGGTATTTCTAATGAAGAGATTATTTAATATGAAGATGTGAGAAGGTAGGTTTGTTGCAGATCATTTAAATGAATTTAATATGGTTACTATTCAACTAATTTATGTAAAAGTGGACTTTGATGATGAGGTCAGGGCTCTTCTAATCTTGTGTTCATTGCCAAAAAGATGTAATGACTTGGTCATGGCTGTAAGTAACTCTGTCTTTGGTTCAAACACTTTAAAATTTGATGATGTTGTTGGTGTTATCCTTAGCAAGTAAATGCAACGGAAACACAAAGGTGAGACATTAGGTAATTCATTAAACATGGAGAATAGGAGAAGACAAAAGGATAGAGGAAAGAGCTTAGGGAACCATGAGAATTCTAGGAAGGGAAGATCCAAATTCAGACTGGGAAATATAGAGTGTTGGAATTGTGGGAAGAAACGACATTTGAAGAAAGAATGCAGAGATCCAAAGAAACAAAGAGATGGACAACATGAGAAAAATTAGGAAGAAAATGTAACAGGTGATGTGTTACAAGATTCTTTGATTCTTTCTGTAAATAATATTTCTGAGTCCTGGGTAGTAGATTCATGGGCTTCATTCCATGCCACACCCCATAGGAAAATATTTCTAGATTATGTTCAAGGTGATTTTGGATAGGTTCATTTGAGTGACGGTGCACCATGCAAAATAAAAATAACAACAAAAATTGTTGGAATGGGAAAGGTAAAAATAAAGCAAAAAAATGGAATCCAATGGTTGTTGAAAGAGGTAAGACATGCTCCAGATCTAAAGAAAAATATAATTTCAACTGGGCAGTTGGAAAGGAAGGTTATATATCTAAATTTACAGATAAGGCATGGAAGGTCACTAAAGGATCACTGGTGATAACAAAAGGAGAGAAGGTAGGTACATTGAATTTATGTACTGGTAATATTGATTCTTCTATCTCTTTAGCTTCTACATGAGTGGATACAACACCATGGCATCATAGTCTTGGACACATGAGTGAGAAGGGGATGTAGATACTTCACAAAAGAAATTTGTTGCCAGATCTTAAACAAATTGATTTGGATTTTTGTGAGCATTGTGTTTATGGAAAACATAAGAGAGTCCGATTTCTCAGAGTTGAAAAAGAAAAGAAGAGTGAAAGGTTAGAGCTTGTGCATACATATGTATGGGGACCAAATCATGTATCATCTCTTGGTGGATCGTGTTATTATGTTAATTTTATTGATGATGCGACTAGAAAAACTTGGGTTTATTGCATTCGACAAAAATATGATGTTGTTTATACTTTTAAGAAATGGAAAGCTTTGGTTGAGAATGAGACAAGGAAAAGGTTGAAGTGTCTCAGATAAGATAATGGAGGTGAATATTGTAACAAGGAGTTTGATGATTACTGTTCATACAATGGGATTCATAGAGAGAAGATAGTTCCAGGAACACCACAAGAAAATGGTGTGTCAGAAAGGATGAACATGACAATCATGGAGTGTGCAAGGAGTATGAGATTGCATGTTGGGTTGCCCTTACAATTCTAGGCAAATGCTATAGATATTGTTGTTTAATTAATAAATAGAGGACCTTCAAGCTCTTTGGATGGTGGAATTCCAAAGGAGGCATGGACAAGAAAAAAGGTAAACTATTCTTTTTTGAAGACTTTCAGTCATGAATCATTTGTCCATATTGATAAAGAAAATAGAACAAAGCTTGAGGAAAAATCCAAGAAGTGTACCTTTATTGGATACAATGTTAATGATTTTGGTTATCTCTTATGGGATTATGAAAATCATAAAATCATTAGGATTAGAGATGTCGTATTCAATGAGAAGGTCATGTACAAAGATCAATTATAGGGAAAGATACAAGAAAAAGAAAAACCAGAATACACAGTGATTGATGAAGAAGAGCTTGTATGGCCTAAAGTAAACTCCAAGGAAGTGGTATTTGAAGTTTGACAGGTTTATGATAGAGTATGTTGCTACTACAGAGGCTAGTACATAGATGATTTGGTTACACAGGTTTATGGAGGATTTGGGAAAGAAGCAAGAGAATATGTTGCTACTACAGAGGCTAGTACATAGATGATTTGGTTACACAGGTTTATGGAGGATTTGGGAAAGAAGCAAGAGAATAACATGTTGTACTGTGACAATGAGAGTGGCATTCATATTGAAAATAACTCAACCTTCCGTTCAAATAATAATCATATACAACTCAGGTACCATTTCATATGATCCGTCTTGGAAGATGGACATTTGAAGTTGGAAAATATACAAACTAGCCAAAATCCTGCAGACATGTTAACAAAGGGAGTAACCAGGGAGAAACTAAGTTCCTGCTGAGTTTCAGTTGGTCTTCAAGCATGAAGGTGAAGATGAGAAATTTTCCAGGTCTAAGGTGGAGTATAGTCAAGTAGGTACAACAACAATGGAGTTGTTGTGATCAGTCTCCAATTGGGAGATTGTTGGTTGTGGAGCTTGATTATCTTCTTGTTTCATAGGTATTTTTTTTTCCAGCCATGTTTATACCCCATGAAGACTGTACATCCCTCCACGTGGGGGGATTGCAGGGGGGGATTTCCCCCTTACAGGTTCCGGGGAGCTCATCCCCCCGACAATGGTTCGAGGGACAACGTTCCCCGAAGGAAAATTTTCCTTGTAAATGTATATTGTAATTTCATAGTAAATCTGGACCGTTCATTATAAGGTTGCAGATATGAAGGTAGAAGTTATGTTAGGGTTTTTTTCCCTAGAAGGAAACCCTATTTTATGAGGGAATTGTATTGTGGCTATGTATCATTGCGAATATTGTATTCTGAGAGAGTAGTCTGTGACAGAAATAAGAGGAAGTTGCATCGAGTGTGCTATACGTTGTATCCCTTCATTTGCTGGATAATAAAAAGGAAGAACTTGTCAATTTCTCTGGTGGACGTAGCCCACACTAGGTGAACCACGTATATCCGTGTCTCTGTTGTATTGTGTATCTTCTGTGTTTTATTTCTGCATTTGATTTTATTTTATTGCTCCGTGATCCTGTTTTTCTAATAAAATAAAGGAAAATTCTCTAGTGGAAGGTCTAAGTCGAAGGGTAGATCTAAATCCCATGTTCATTCAACGAGGATATGCTATAAATGTGGTAAAAATGGGAATTGTAAAAGGGAATACAAGTCGAAGGAAATATAAGTTAGTACACGATCCGATGAGAAGCAGTCGATTGAGAGAAAGATGACTCCATACAAGGGAGACGATGTGTACCTGGCGTCAACCAATGCATAATCAGATAAAGATGTTTGGTTGATCGAATAAGGAGCATCCTATCAAATGACACCACAAAGAGAATGGTTCTACCAATATGAACAATATGAAGGAGGAGATGTGTTCTTGGGGGACAACTCGACAACCAAAATTGTCAGACGAGGAAGAGATCGACTAATATTGTAGAATGGGAGCAGTAGAACCTTTCCAGGTGTGCTACACATTTCAAGTTTGGCAAGAAAAATGATATCTTTCAGCAAGATGAGTGATGCATGGGTGCACACTCTATTTCAGAAGGATATATGCAAGATGGTTAGAGGTGCGATGGTATTAATGAAAGGAGTTCGGATTGGAACCTTATACAAGTTATTAGGGAACTCCAACTCGACTGGATGCAACAACATTATTGTTTCTGAAGTCGACTTGACCTCGACTCGAATCGACTCAGGTCGAGTCAATTTAAACTGACTCGAGAAGTCATCATAAAGTCGACCCAACCATGCTATGGTATGAGAGGATGGGACACATTGGAGAAAAAGTACTTCGATCTATGCATAACAAAGGTATGGTCAATGATTTTCCTAAATGTGATTTAGAATTTGACTTTTGTGAACATTGCATGTATGGAAAACAATGTCGGGTGAGGTTTCCAACTAGAGTGACAAGGGAAAAGGGGATTCTAGAGTTGGTTCATAGTGATGTGTTTGGCCCCATTTCAGTTCCTTAACTTGGTGGATCCTTGTATTATGTCTCCTTCATAGATGATTTTTCCAAGAAGAAGTGGAAGTATTTCCTGAGGAAGAAAGTAGAGTTTTTTGAGAAATTAAAAGAGTTTAAATCTCTTATAGAAATCCAGATATATAAGAAGATTAAAGTGCTGAGAACTGACAATAGTGGTGAATTATGTGGAAACACTACAAGGAAGAGACCCTATAGCAGAGGTTTTTTAAGAACCCCTATAAAAATATCCCAAAAATCCATTTATAGCAAAGGTAACTAGTGGAGGTGTGCGGGCAGATGTTTTAGCATACGTTTTTTTAACGGTGCGTTTATAAGACTATACCGCACCAGTGCGCCACCATATATAAACGCACCGGTGTTAATAGACAATGGTGCACAATTGCAGAGTTATTTAAAAATAAATAAAACAACAGTGCACATCATATAAAAGAAGATTGAAAGCACTGGTGCACAAAAAATAGGTTCGTCGTCTTGTGTTTTTATTCAAAAATGAATACCGGTGCATCTTTGTCCCCTGGCCACATTGATGTGCAACAAACAACTCCACATTATGCATTTTTTTTAAATGCATAATGGTGTGACTTTGTCCTAGTGGCGCATTGGTGCGTTCCATATGGGGCATCGTCATGTGTTTTTTAAAATAAATGATCCACTATCTGTAGTGGTTAGCAATGGTGTGCTTAATGTGAGCACACCATAACAAGGTTTAAATAAAAAAAATGACGATAAAAAATATCATTGTTGGCACAGGGGCAGACCCAGGGTTCAACGCTACAACAACGCACCAACAAAACCCTAACTACCGACCCTTTCAGCAACACCTGCAAAGTAGATGAAGTCTCACCCGAGGTAGAGGCAAGGGTGGTTGTAGGACTCCAGTGTCTGCAACCTTAGCTGGGAAACAAATCTGTAATTACAACACCTTAACAAAGCACTTAGCAGTTACAGTTCGTTAATATTCAGCCTTAGTTTACAACGCAACTAAACCCTAACAACAAATCAACACAATATTTATACAGATCCAATAGATTCAAGTACTAAGCATTCAAACATAGATCAGATCTAGCATATATTCACATTATTCAGCACTAAGCTACCATATTAGATCCTTCTAAGCATACATCAATGCACTAATCATTCAATCACATAGACAAGAAAACAATCATAAAGAACATAGCAACCACAACACAGGATATACGTGGTCTGCCTAGGGTTACGTCCACCAACTCTTTTTATTTATTGTTTATGTTAACCTTCTACATGCACAGAGCCATGATATCTTACTCTGTAGAGGACATGAGATCTGCACACCTTGCTAGATCCTCCTTCCCTGTATTACATCACAAATCCTTCCACAGTCTCTTACAATCACTTGCACTTATCTCTGCAAGTCTCACACATTATGCACAAAGTAATTACAATTACCACTTGCACTTAGCAACTAACACTTAGCACTTAACATCACTTACGTGTCCCTTCTTCGATCACATAGATCGAACTACTTCCTACATCGCCTAGCTTTCTATTTATACATTACAAAATGGGCCTAAACATGGGTAAACCCATGGGCCGATATCCCCATTCCCATTACATAATCCCAAAACCCAAAAAGCCCTAAAACGGGGCAGAGATCCCACGATCTCTACTTTGACTTACGCTCCATCTTTGACAGCCTGTTGAAGTCCCAAAAGTAGGTTAAACATGACCAAGGATCCTCAAAACTTGGTTAAGGGGCAACATGCCCCCAACACTCACCTGTGACTCATCCCGAGTTACTTTGGTCTAGGTAGCTGTGCTTCAAAATCCTCAAGCTTGGCTCGAGCTGCTTCGACTTGTTGCTGCACCAGGGTCTCCTACTCGACGAACTCTTGGATGACTGCTTCATTGACAGGTCCCTGTAAATGTTGTTCGACTGTAGCGACTACTTGTTCCAACTCTACGCCTCAACCTTCAATCTCCTCAAATAGTTGACAAGCTTCGTCCTGGACTGGTTGGAGCCTTTGAGTCACTTCCATGACTTTGCTATGAATGGTACATACTTGATGTTGAGCAATGCGTTGCTCTTGGGATCGCTTCATCATTTCAACTACTGATAGGAGCTTCAACTACGCCTATACTGTTGTTGCTTGTTGCTTTGCCTCCTGGAGAATTGACTCCAGTACCTTTAGCTCAGTGTCTTCAGTGAGTCACTCATAATTTTGTGTGCTGCAAGCACTTAGCTGTTTGCATTCCAGAGCGAATGCTATGATCCTCTCGACTGCGCTTCGGGCAGTGGATTCTCGTTGATCTTGCACGTCCTGCGGGGTACTTGGCACTGTTCGTAGCTCGAGGTCTGCTATTCTTTGTTGAATCTGTTGGATAGCTTCCGCAATATGCTCTACTTGATGTTCCACTGGGTCTTCCTCTTTTTTCTCTAAGCCTGTCACAGAGCGAAGTGATCTACTGACTGCTTCTTTTACTCCCACCTACGTTGTGAGCAACTACTCTTTCTCTTGCTGGATCTGCGCTTTCTCTTCTTCAAACTTAGTTTGGATAGCATCCCTCTCTTGATGCGCAACTAGGCATTGCTCTATGACTACTTTTTGTACTTGATTTAGGGCCTCTGTGGCCTGCTCGGTTTCTTCCTGTGCATGACGAAGGCAAGCTTCGGTCACATTAGCTAGTCTGCGGAGTTGGGTAGGCTCATCTCCCAACTCAGGTGCTTCTGATGGTGGGGGCATAGTGGATACTGCGCGGATGGATTGAAGGGCTTGTTGTAACCCTCTGAGTTCAACCTCAATTCTATCATACATCTCTTTCTTCTTGGATTCATGTTTCTGCAAGATGTCCTGCGAGGCATCTGCTATAATTGCGATGATAAAGTCGAAGTCATCTACAGTGAGCACAGTCTGCATCTTAGTCAAGGTTGCTCTGGATTTCTTTTGGGAAGTGGGTTTTGTGGTATAAACCTTCCTTTTCTTCAAGGGATCAACCTCATCAACAGGGTTCCTAGGTGGTGTTACTTCGCCTTTCTTTTGCTGGTCTTCTTTACCCTTTGTCTCTTCTACTTCGTCATCACCCCCTTGTCTAGGTGATACCGAAGCAGTTCCTTCCAATGCGCTGCTCAAGTTTTGGACCTCTTCGGTCTTTTTCCTTCTGTTGGGTCCAGGGAGATCCTTTGCTTCATGAGTGGTCTCAGGGCTACTGATTAGTTCAGGGTCTGACATTTTTGTGGGGTCTGCAGGGATGAGGAGTTCTGCAGACCAGTCTTTGGTGATTTCTTCAATGTCCTCTTCTGTGAGCTTGTAGTATGATTGAAGCTCTTCTTTGTGCTCATCTGTCTGCGTGGTGATATAAATGAAGTGCTGATCTATGCGGGACTTCATGAGGGGTCAGAATCGATGCAGGGTGTTCAACGTCATGCGAGGGACAACTTAGATAACCCTCTTCAGCTGGAGATAATAGGTATGAAAGACCACGTTCAACTGCCACTATTTTCCCATATCGCTCGAGTACCAAAGCGTGGTGAAATTCACAGCGAGCGGATCAAACGGATCAATGTCAGGGAAGGTCTCACCTTTCAGAATTTCCCAAGCGGTAAATGCGATGAGGATCAGGAGCCAGCTAAAGTGGAACTCATAGCCCTGATCTTGAGCTTTGTGACAGTCTAATTCCAGCTGGTTGACCAAGTACTTTGCCCAATTCATCTGGAATCCTTCTACACATTTACCGGCTAGGTCAACAATGAATCCTGTGACTTGTGTAGGTCGGTTCTTCCTTACTAGCTTCCCTACGATCAGCTGGCAAGCCAGGCATACTGCGCCATTCTGGATGGAAGCTACTTTGTAGCCTCGCATTCCCTTTTCTACATCGTTGTAAGTATCCTTAATTCTTTGTGCTAGGGTGCGGTCGGAAGCCTTCCCTGGGTAGAAGTCTTGCGAGTCAGGTCCTTGCATGCTCAATCTGGTGATCTTATGGATCAACATCAGATCGACTGTGATGCGTCTATCTAGCCATAGATATCCACCATGGTAACATGAGAGCAAGATATTAACACACTCGTTAACCTCCTGGTGCCTTTCAAAGTGTGGTATCTTCATCACATTCAAGAGGGTGGACTGCTTGAGGTTCATAGTCCATGGCTGGGGGATTATTTCCGAGTTCTTCCCCCTCATCCTGGTTAGATAATTGGAAGGATAAAGAATGCTATAATTCTTTTCGTCACCTAGGTTGAAGTCGCTGAACTTCAACGTCGTGATCCTATCTTGCTGCGCTCTGACTGCACGTAACCCTTCGGGAGGTATGCAGTAACCATGGTTTAATCAAATTCCCTCAGGACAGTGTCACGACTCACCACGCTGGCCAGAGGTGGGATGTAGTCGGGTAAGATGGTTGGGATCATCTTTGTGCTTGGTTCTCTTCTCTACTGCTGGTCAGGATGGTCTGGATCCGCGAGCAGTCGACGAAGAGGCTTTCACTCCTCGTGTCGATGAAACTTGAACTCCTGTGGACATCACTCTCTCAGTCATCAACTCAATTAAAACTTCCTCAACTGACTTCTCCACAGTGTTGAGCTCATCCGACATGCACACTTTCAATCGGAAAACTCGGGTGGATGGATGAGTGCTCAAAGCAATAGAATTGGTTTCGGTCTTACTAAGCATAGTGCGGTAGCAATGGGTTCTCTTGTTAGCTTTGATACAATTCGCAAAATTTTTCTTGATGCAACAGTCGACGGACTAAGTAGACTCGATGTAACAGATCTCTCTAACGGATAAGAATTTTTGCATCAATGCAGTTTTTTCCATTGTGGTGCGGTCCCAACGGTCCGATGGCGAGCTTTCTGGTCATAACTGTTGTTCTAACCGTTCTAGAATGTCGGTCCAACAGTTATAATTCTTCCAACGGTCATATTGCTTCGCCATGGCGAAGTGTCATGGGGCGCTATTCTTATATCTTGACGAAGTTTCAGTTTTGCAAATCTTCCTTCCATGAAGTTCCCTCGGGGCCCTTCTGTAATTTTTTGATCCTTGCTCTTTTCTTATTGAGTTTTCTAGCCTTCTTCCCGGTGATCTTCGTCTTGGTATTCCTCTTTCCATTCTGATTCTTGTCTTCTTTCGGCATAGTAGCTTCGTGCTATTGGGATTCTTTCATAGGACTAGAGAGTAATATTACTTCTCTATCCGGGGTAGGCTCTCTACTCATCTGTGAATATTCTTATGTTCTTTCAACTTCGTGATACAAATTTTTGGTTCTAAGTAGCTTCGATCTGTTCTCCTGTTCTGCAATCAAGTGTGCTATCCTCATAGTCATGAAATATTTTAATTCCTGCTTTTTCTGTTCTAAGGCCTCCTCTTGTTTTCTTCTGGTCTGATCCTTCTCGATCCAGGTTTTTCCTAATAGCATAGTGAATGGAACGCTATTCTCAATGAATCTAACAATCTCAAAATCTTCCTCTGTCGAAGCTCCATGAGCACTCATAGATACCTGGGTGAGTCTTCCACATAGGTTTATCAGCTTTCCCCTGAATAATCCTATTCCTCCCAATGAAGGAATCGTATCAGGCTTTCCTAAAGCTTCCCAAGTTCTTTCTGTCATGATATTTACCTATGTTTCCTCATCCAAAACATAGTCTATGTAGAAGTCTCCTATTCTTGCTTCTATGCATTCTTTTTCTTTGAAGATCTTTGATAAGTCGATATCTCTATGATCATTTAGGGTTTCTTTCATTTGCAGTAGTACAATCTCTGATTCTGTCTGGGGTTCTGCCATGGTCTCAATTTCATGACCTTCCTCAAGGTTTTCTTGTCTCATATTTATTATTTCAAGTTTAGCAATCATTCTAGGGCAATCTAAAACTTCATGGTCCATAGCTTTACAACAAAGACAACTAGGTCTTCTTCCAAGACATTCCTTAGCAAGATGTCCCGGTCTTCTACAACTGTAACAAATGATTAATCCTCTTATTTTCTTAAATGATCCCCAACCTTTCCTGTACTGTGCACTAGGATCATAGTAGCTAACCTGCAAAAAAAATATTTCTAGGATCCTGCAACCATTTGTTAGTCCAAACATTCTTTCTATGCATAGGAATAACATATCTTTCATTATTTCTATCAGATCTACTCATATCAAACCTTCTCTCTTCTAGTTGTGCCCTAGTGTTCAAACTAGGATAACATTGATCAAACATACCTAGATCCATACTCTTGAAACAAAAAATTTCACTTATCTTACTTCCAGCAGAGCACAAAGCTTCCAGATATAAAACTTTTCACTATTCTTACCTTTAAATCTTCTAGACCTAAAATTTTTCACTATTCTTACCTTTATCAGAGCACAAAGCTTTTAGATCTTACCTCTTTTCTTTGGATCCGACTTCTCTTCTTAGCACAGAGCTTTATAGGTCAAGTAGAACACTGCACACTAAGGCAACATATCTACACAAAGAGCTTTCTTTCTTTCCTTCGGTTCCCAACAATCACAGTTTTAAGTTAGATACTGCGCACTTCAGCAACAGATGTACGCATAGGGCCTTTCTCTTTTTCTTTACCTCAGTTCCCAACAATCATAGTTTCAGGTCCCGACAATGGAACCATTTGTTGGAACGGGGGCAGACCCAGGGTTCAACGCTACAACAACGCACCAACAAAACCCTAACTAACGACCCTTTCGAAAACACCTGTGAAGCAGATGAAGTCTCACCCGAGGTAGAGGCAGGGGTGGTTGCAGGACTCCAGTGTCTGCAAACTTAGCTGGGACACATATATGTGATTACAACACCTTAACAAATCACTTAGCAGTTACAGTTCATTAATATTCAACCTTAGTTTACAACGCAACTAAACTCTAACAACAGATCAACGCAATATTTATACAGATCCAATAGATTCAAGTACTAAGCATGCAAACATAGATCAGATCTAGAATTTATTCACATTATTCAACACTAATCTACCATATTAGATCCTTCTAAGCATACATGAGTGCACTAAGCATTCAATCACATAGACAAGAAAACAATCATAAAGCACATAGCAACCACAACACAAGATATACATGGTTCACCCCTGGGGCTACATCCACCAACTCTTCTTCTTTATTTCTTTCTGTCAACCTTCTACATGCACATAGCCATGATATCTTACTTCGTAGAGGACAAGAGATCTACGCACCTTGCTAGATCCTCCTTCCCTGTATTACAGCACAAAGCCTTCCACAGTCTCTTACAATCACTTGCACTTAGCTCTACAAGTCTCACACAATATGCACAAAGCAATTACAATTACCACTTGCATTTAGCAACTAACACTTAGCACTTAACATCACTTACTTGTCCCTTCTTTGATCACATAGATCAAACTACTTCCTACATCAGCTAGATTTCTATTTATGCATTACAAAATAGGCCTAAACATGGGTAAACCCATGGGCCGATATCTCCATTCTTGTTACATAAGCCCAAAACCCAAAAATCCCTAAAAATGGGTCGAGATCTCGCCATCTTTTCTTTGACTTGCACTATGTCTTCGACATCCTGTCGAAGTCCCAAAAGTAGGTCAAACATGACCAAGGATCCTCAAAACTTTGTCAAGGGCCAACAATCATGAGCACCGATGCGAACGAAATGGGCAGACTAGTGCACAAAAAACATCTGCATAGTCTGTGTTTTTTTTTTAAACAAAAGGGTGCACATTTGTCTTAAGGGAACACCAGTGTGCTCCCTATGGTGCACCATCACAGTTGTTTTAAAAAAAATGGTGCGTTATTTGCAGTGTTTAGCACCGGTGCACTTAACACGAGCGCACCATAACATGGTTAAATAAAAAAACCGGCGGTAAAAAAACATTTTTACCATTTCCAGTGCAGAGAAGCTCTCAATCACCGATGCCACCTTTTCCCAACTAGAGTGCACTTCCATTGGTGCTTCCGTTGCTTGCATTGTTTCCGTTCAGTGATCGCTTCATGGGATTCCAATTTTTCCATATGGTGGGAAAATTTCATTTTTTTCACTACATCCCAACGATGCCACCTCAACAAGAAAATATCCGAGTTAATTATTTATTTCTTTGTACATATTCTTTTTAGCGGATTAAATTTTGAAATTGAGTTAAATTTGTATTGTTTTTCAATTTTTATTTATTTATTTATTTTATTATTATTATTATTGTTGTTGTTGTTGTTGTTTTTGCACGGTGTGTTCGAGTCATTTGGTTCATACTGCACAGGGTGTGCCCTATAAATTTTACAGGGTGCACCGATCATGTATAGTATGTTTTCGATGGTGTGTCGTATTACAAAATGGACCAGCGCATACTTACCCACGACGCACTGATGCGTCCGTAATAATAGATGCATCGTCCAAAATAAATAGTTTCCACTGAATGACGCGTCTTTTATATGTACGCATCGATGCATTCATAAAACTATACACACCATTGAATGAAAACTATTTATTTTCACATGTGCATGCCAAATAAATGCACCGATGTGTTGTTTATAACGACTGCACTAGTGTGTTTACTATGAACACACTGGTGCATTTATTATGATGTACCGATTAAAAATAAATAGTTTTGTTTCAATGATGTGTTGGTTATAGGGAACACACCGGTGCATTCATAAAAATACACACATAATTTAAAATAGAATAGTTTGCACTGAACGATGCATCCTTTATATGTATGCATTGATGGATTCATAAAAATATACGCACCGTTGAATGGAAACTATTTATTTTCACCTGTGTGTTTCAAATAAATGCATCGGTGCGTTGATTATAACGAACACACCAGTGCGTTTATTATGAATGCACCTGCAAAAATAAATAGTTTCCATTCAACGGTGCAGTTGTTATATGGAACGCATCGGTGAATTCATAAAACTATACGCACTGTTTAAAATAAATAGTTGTTCGAGCGATGCGTCATTTATAGGTAACACACCGGTGCGTACATAATAACTGACGCACCATGGAAAGCAGATAGTTGTTAGAGTAGTGCGTTCATGATATATAACACACCGGGGCGTACATAATGGGGCACCCTGGTGCCTTGATAATTACTATGCACCAAATAAAATAAATTTCACTTTGCATGCGGTGCATAAGATATGTGTGTGCACTGTTACTGGTGCGTTACTATTTTTCACGCACATCGAAGATTAATTTTTTTTTGGACAAAATTTGTGTTTGCATATTTTGAAATAAATTTCTCATTTACTAAAAAAACTTATGTTTTTATGTATGATGCTGATGTAATTTATATGTTAATTATGCAGAGATGTTAGTGTATGGAGGAGAAACAACAGAGACTGGACCATTACAATATGGTTCAGGAGTGGGAGTCCAGAGAGAGGGAGAGGGATTTGTACTCTTGGCCTAGTATTGCAGCTACGCAACTCCTCTTTAGGAATGTATGCCTCCTCAAGTAATACGAGGAGGCTACATCTCTGAAGGGGAGTTCTGCCTTTCTTGTGTAGCTGATTCGTCGATGGGATTCCCATCAACATGCATTTATAGTTGGTCCTCATCAGTGGTATCATCCCACCGAGGAGTATATTTATTTTATCACTCGACTATCTAGGAGAGGGGAGGATTTTCCTCAGTTTCATGATGTCCCAGTGGGTGTTGCAATTGAGAGTCATCTTGCCTACTCTCATAGGTATATTACCCACAATATACCTTCTCCTGGTGATTTTTATGTGGCTGGTGGATAGTTACAGATCACCTCATTCGGTGTAAAGGACGTTAGGTGCCTCTCAATGTTACTGTTGACCATTTCACACTTTATTAGTGATGATCAACACATTAGTTGCGCTCTTTTATATTATGTTGATTCTTTAATACAGAGGCCACGACTTATTAAGTGGTATGTCATTTTCTTGAGGAATTTTTGTACAACACTGGATAGATGTCATGTTATGATAGATGGGAGGGAGAACTTCCCATTTTCTTCAAAGTTATTTTGTTTGTTTTTTGTGAGGTTTCCAGAGACGAGACTTAGTTTTGTCCGTGGGCCTCCTAGGCCGACGACTGAGGCGTGGATGCACATGTGGGGCGAGATGATGACCAAGAGGGGCATGCCCGATTTTCTAGCTAGGATTTTCATGGAGTCACTTGATCTATTATCTAGTGAGGAAGATCATGTTTTCGTGATGGTTTTGTGCCCTTACGCAAGGATGGATTGGCGAGGATGTATCAACATCCTCTTCACAATGGATGAGCCACTAGATGATCGATGTAAGATTTAAATTAATATTTTTTTTTTCATTTTATTGTCTTAATTCGAATAAATTTATTCTAGCATGTTCTTTAATGTATTTTATTAAAAGTTTTAATGAAATTGTCGACTAATTATTAACTTGTGTTATATTTTGCAGATGTTGGCACATTTTTTGGGGACATGCGTCTTCCCCCGCCACCTGATGTAGACGAGGAGATGGTTGAGGCTATGGTGGTTCAGGGTCCTTAGCTGCATATACCACCCAACATGTGGCGTAGGCCAGATCTCAGATATAGGATGGAGGTGTGGGACAAACTGAGTGTAGTTTTGGTTGGCACAGGAGTCTGCCCTATCCAGAATGAGAGACATTAGGGCTGACCCTAATCTCTTGCATCTCTGGACGAAATTTCCATGCGATATGATGTCTCTTATGCATCATATTGTTGGAGCTGTCAGGTTACTGGTAGGGATGAGGGATGACATGTCCTCCAACACTGATGATGATGAGTGTCATGGTGATGATGATCATTAGGGTGGTTATGTCGGTGCTTCTGCTTCAGTACCTCCTCCTAGTCCTCCGGGTGATAATATTGATCATCAAGATGGTGATCATGGCGCTTCTTCTTCAATACCTCATCCTCATCCTCTGAGTGCTGATGTTGATAAGGGTGTAGGTGATCATGGAGATGTTGCAGATGAGTGTGGTGATGGTGCTTCTGCTTCAGTACCTCCTCCTCCTCCTCCTCCTCCTCGCCCAAATGAGCAAGGCACATCACCTATTCCTCCACAACATGCTTAGCCTGAGAGACTACGACTAGATATTTAGTTATAACAATTATTTGTGTTGCTGACCATATATGTAC
>JZKD02S1884990.1:147049-161464 GCA_000966675.3 Picea glauca
TATATATATATAACATATTTTTTGTTCATGTTGATGTACTTAATTTATATGTTGATGTTGATGTTAGGTCATGTTATATAATTTTCTCTATAAAGTAAAGTACTCTTAATTTAGTACTTTATTTTTTAATATATCTAAAATAAAGTGCTCATGTCTAAAACAAGTGAAATTAGCAACAAAGCTACTTATACCTGGATTTTATAAATGTTTCAATGTATTAACTGTATATAGTAAAAATGATAAATTTAAATAGGTTAGATTACAACAGTTCTAGTTAAGTTATTATGTTGTCATTTTTATATTTGAACATGATGAAAATAAAAATACTTAGTTTATCGTGTTTTTGTAGTTAAGAGGTCTTCAAAAGTAAATAAGTTATAAATGGGGTAAATATATGTCTTATGTTATTAATTAAAGTTTGGGCAAGTTAAAAGTAAATTATATTAATCTTTAACCTTACTTTGTATCACAATTTTACAAACTAAAATACCAAGTTTATCATGTTTTTGTAGCTAAGAGGTCTTGAAAAGTAAATAAATTATAAAAAAGGGTAAAGCTATGCCTTATGTTATTAATTAAAGTTTGGGCAAGTTAAAAGTAAATTATACTAATCTTCAACCTTTGCATCACAATTTTACGAACTAGTTTACTTGAAAGTATGATGTGAGACTTGGTCCTCATTTCAAGAATATTGCTTTTGTTCATAAGTTCATAATGAACAATTAAAAATAGTTATGATAAGCTCAATTAACATTTATAAAATATTTGTGATATTTTAACTTCCTCTTAATTGTAATTTGGTCATATTTTTTTATATTCCCATAATTAATACAAGTCTCAAAATTTCTAATTCAACATTTTTTTACTATACTATAAGGATGCATGAATATCAAACTTAACCAAGAAAATAAACTGGGAGTTGGTCAATTTGTAAAATGCCATGGGATGAAAGAGTGTGTCACCTTTGTGACACTAAGAAGGTTGAAGATGAAAAACACTCTCTTAGATTGTCCAACCTATACCCAGATTAGATCTTGTTTTCAAAATATTTGTCAGACTACGAACCTTCCTAACCTCTTAACTCAACAAAACTATGGTGATATTGAAAAGCTTCTCTTAATGCTTTTCGAGCACATAAACAAAATTCTAAAGATTCACAAGTAATCACTTACCCTCTTAAGGTCCTATAGACCGATTCAGTCTTAGTGGATGTTAATCATCATCATCATCATCATCATCATCAATTAAAGTTTGGGCAAGTTAAAAGTAAATTATATTAATCTTCAACCTTACTTTGTATTACAATTTTACAAACTAGTTTACTTGAAAGTACGATGTGAGAATTTGTCCTCATTTTGCTTTGTTCATAATTTCAAAATGAATAATTAAAAATAGTTATAATAAGCTCAATTAACATTTATAAAATCTTTGTGATATTTTAATTTCCTCTTAATTGTAATTTGGTCATATTTTTTTATATTCCCATAATTAATACAAGTCTAGAAATCTCTAATACAACATTTTTTTACTATACTATAAGTATGCATGAATGTCAAACTTAATAAAAAAAACATGTACAAAAATATAAAAATATCCTATGTTACATGTTGTTTATTGTTGTTGTAATCGATATTAAGAATTGAATTAGCTATTAGGAGTTGTAAAATTTATATCCAATTAGCTATTAGGAGTCATAAAATTTCTTACCCCCAAATAAAAAGAGGGGATGAAGATAAGGGATAAGGGATAAAAAATTGTCATGATCTACATGTTTAATTCAATTTTTAATTATATATTTATTATTATTATATGTAATATAATATTAATATATAATATATTATATTATATTTATTATATTATTTATATTTTATTATATTTGTTTATTATATATTATATTATTATATTTATAATATAAAATTAATATATAACATAATATGTTATGTATTTGATATTTATGTAATATCTTAAGTATATATTATTATATGGGTTTAGAGAGGGACACATGCATTAGTTATTTAAGGATAATGATGTTTTTTTTTTTTCTAAACTCACTCAAGAGGTCATTTTAGATTTGAATATTCCCCTAATTAGTATGTATGAACTCAAAATTAAAAAACTAATACAATATAATATGATATGGTAATGATATGAAATAGTGGGTAACAAAAATACATTTTAAAATTATGATATAAAATATTTGATATTTACAATACAATAATATATTGTTTTTTTAAGTAAAAGTTAAAATTAAAATACTGAAAGTTCAAATATCATCTAGATTTACAATGGAAACATATTTATATCATTTACACATAACATTTAATTATATCATCCAATAAAAAAATTAATAATATTTCATATGAAATATTAAATACTAGAAACATTATTTTTTTAATAATCAAAATATTAAATCCACTATAGATTTGAAAACATAAAAGAAGTAATTAAAACACAAAACATGTATAATATATCATTCTCCGTTGTCATCTCCCTGATTATCTTCCTTGCTTGGTATGATAACAATGTTGTTCTCAAAAACATGTTTTGATCTAGGGTCATGTCTTAATACAAACCAATCCCTATCCAACACATCTGGGTAAAAAAACACTTAGTTGCAATGTTTTGGGAAAGCATAAGGCTCCTTAGCTTCATCCCACATCTTTTTATAGTTGATACATATCATCCCACTATCACGATCTTCCTTTACATTATTCTGATCAAAGGTGTCCCACCACTTGCACCTAAAAATAACACGTTGGAAATAAGAGAAGTCCACTCGAATGATCTCTTGTATCTTTCCGATGTAACCTAACTTCCCCTGTATGGTGTTTTGATTGCAGTGGATAACACAACTAGATTGGTCGAGCTCGACTTCCACTCCACAGTCTTGTGTCACGTGTCCATCATCGACATCCTCTGTGCAAAAATGATGTCCATATGCCCACATAGATGGGAACAAATGCACCTATAAACAAGTGAACAAATCACAATGTCAATACGTGTCTAATAACCCGACCATTAAAATATAAAATAACATAGATGTACTTACAATTCAAATGTGCATTACAAAGTTAAAAATTATGCACACAAAGATATTATTACTGAGTTGCTACAACCAATCCCTATGTTTAGTGCATCCTCTTCTTCTTCACACGAGTAACGATCGAATGCACCATATTTATCTCTAACTTGGTCAGCAACCCAAGTGTTGGGGAATATCATTGGCATATTTTCTTTTAAATGATCAAGATAAGGCATGCTTCTACTATTCAACCACCTGAATTCTTTCCTGTCACTTTCCCATTTCCTCCTATTCTATTTGTACAATGCGACCCATGACTGTGTTGCGTCCGAATTGTAAAGAATGAATTTATTGATGGCATCAATTTCTAAATTCGCTAATGTAATCATGAAATGAAACCAACATATAGTACATATGAGATCATGATCAAAATATACATTATGAAGTTCAGTGTGAATAGTTACTGTGTAGAAATTTGACAAACGACAAGTCACTTACTCTTTATCAAGCGCCTTTTTCCATTCATTTGGAGAAGCTCCCCTTCTCTTTTGTCTTCATCCCTTTTGTTGTCCCAAATCACTGCATCTGGTGTGTTGTCGATCTTCTTGATGTACTCACTGGCATAATAGAAAGACTCATATGATATGTACCCCTCTGCCATAGACCCCTCAAGTTTTTCCCTTTAACAAACAAATCCTTTCAATTTCTTCATGTACCTCTCGAAAAAAAACATCCAACGACAGGAGACCACCCTGAATAATTCAACCTCATCTACTAGGTGAATTAGAAGATGCACCTGCAAGTCTATGAAACTTGGCAGGATTTCCTTCTCAAACATACAAACAATCTCAACTATCTCTTGACGCCAGTGTGGAATACTAGCCATATGAATCTCCTTTTATGTGATCCAACGTACAAATGCAGATAATTTAGATATGGAACGCCTTAAGTCATGGGTGAAGTCATGGTTCATACACCCACACACGAGCAAAGGATAATGACACTACAAAGTAAACAAATATAAATTATTTATGTTTTATCCCATGGCATAAAAATAAAAATTATAAATAATAAAATCATATTTTTGACATACGTCGTACCTTTAGAAGGTTCAAATGGTCATGTGATTTCAACCCCGACAAATGGTCTTGATGCATAGTGAAACAACGTCGTAGGGAAGACCCATATAAATAAAGCACCCTCACACCCACTATAACTTCCTTTGCCCAAGAAAGATCTTATTTATTTAAAATCTATGGGACATTACTTTCTTTGAAAGACGAAGAGGGACCAACCTCTCCTCTACTTTCTTATCTTGGCCAATGTTTCTTTTTAGTTTTTGAAGAAATAAGATCTCTCCTCACAACCAACGTGTCACTTTATTTCGATGATATGTGCCTCCATAAAGAATATGAAACATTTTTAAATATATGCATGGGATCTAATCAATGGGAAATATTAATATGCTCCCAATATGGGATCTAAAAAGAGATAGTTTTCCGTTTCATCCCAATGGGAAATTTCTCAACATAGGTGTTGAAGAATTCTGGATCATCGAACATAGGCTCTCCATTTGAATCGAACATTTCTGTAATCTCCTTCTCCTTCTCTCTCTCATATGCTCTAATCCATTATGTTGGTGTCATTATTGCAGGCCTTTGGGTTCTCTCTGGTTTACCATTGAAAGAAAATGTTGCTCTTCTATAAGGGTGTTCTTATGGGAGGAATACCCTCGAGCATTCATACATTGAGTTTCGTAGGTGGTTGGACCACCTAGCCTTCAAAGAAGGTCCACAACATTTCCATCTATGATAGCCTTTAGTTACAAGACCTGCAAAATTATTGTATACACAACACGTTAGCGTTTAAGAATAAAACGTCAATCACAACGAATTAGATATGCAAATAAATATTGTTACGTATATAAACAAATCAATAAACATGTTAATTACCAGAGCAAACTCCTAAGTTTGGATAATTATGTGTGGTGTAAGCACATATGCCATACAACGTAAAACTCCTCTTTGTTGTGATGGGTTTTGATACATCGTATACATGAATCCCTTCCCATAATTCCTTCAATTCATCTACCAATGGTTGTAGGTAGACATCCATATTCTTCACTTGTCTTCTACTAGGGACTATAAGAGCCAACATAAGATGTTCATTCTTCACGGACAACCATGGGGGAATATTGTTATTGATCACTACTACAGGCGAAACATAATAGTTAGTGTTTTGGAGGGAATATGGGTTCACACCATCCATTGCTATGCCGAGTTGTAGACTTTGTATTTCATCCTTGAATTTTTCTAGCCATGTATCCTCTATATGCTTCATGGCTATTGAATATGTTGGGATTCACATAAATCTCAACTCATTTATGTGTGAGGCATGCCATACCTGCAGCACAACTAATTCTTTGCAACGAAAGAGCCTTTGAATCCTTGGGATTATATGCATGTGCCTCAATAAATTATGAGGAGGACCATGAAATTTACCATTTTTATTTGAGTTATGGTACCTGGCATGCCCACATTTTAGACATATCTCTTTGTTTTCATATTCTCCTCTATATATAATACAATCATTCGGACATGCATGATATGATATATACTCATATTGCACAGTAAGTTATTTGTATAAACCCTAGTTTTTGTTGAAGATTTATATAAGAAATATGATTTTTACTGGAAAAGATGATGGCCCTAGTATTGAAGAATTCATACAATCCAAAAAGGCATTTTGACAAGAGAAATGACCAGTTAGCATAGACTATTCTTTCCAAGATGTTGTTGGAACATGGTGGGCATCACTTGACCATGATAAGATGAGGAAAGTTTTTAATGAAGAACTAGAAAAATTATTGTTAGACAAGTGGTCTCATGCCAAGGTTAAGGATAACAAACACCCAAAGGGTTTATTTTCATGTGACAAATCTATATTATAGGTTCATGGTTGTATTCATAAGGAGAAGGTTATTGTTTTTATTAACCCTAGTTGCATGCACAATTTTATCAATGTTAAATGGGTTAATAGATAGCAAGTTCTGGCAAATAATATTCAAATCACACAGGTTGCGGGTGAAAATGTTCAATTTTTTAAAGATTCGAAGCTCATTATGGATAAATATGTGTTGCATTCATATTTTTATGCTATAGAGATGGGTGATATGGATATGGTTTTTGGATATCCTTGGATGGACTCAGTTGGTATAGTTAATATTAATGTGCAAAAGAAGTTTTTGAAGTTGTGGTACAAGAAAAAGAAAATCACATTGCAGGATGTGTCTCTTAGTAAGAAAGATGGACCCATGGAGGCCAACAAAGAATTTATTGTTGAGTCTGACGTTGAATCATAGGAAGAGACTAGAGAAGGAGACGGAGCAAAGCCACAAGAAGGACACAATAAAGAATCTAAGAAGGTCATTGACTCAAAGCCACAATGTGTTGCAGATTTGAAGAAAAAATAATCAATTCCTACAATTATTGTATATCACCATCCACATCATATAGAGAAACAACATTCATCAAGACAAGGGCATGAGAATCAACACACTTATGCATCAACATAGAACAAAAAAAGAAACCAATCTAGAGGTGCATGGAGACCTACCAACAGTACAAGAAGACATCAGGCTAGAGAGCCAATCCCATGGAAACATCAGAAGGATGCAGATCAAGATCAGGGTAAGAAGGCATCAGTTGGACATCATGTTCATCTTCCTTTAGGATGGATGGATGGTAAAATTTGGTACTAGTTGGCTGCATTGCTTAGCCGGTTTTATTGTATGGTTTATTCACATGTTTCGAGAACGAAACATGTGAAGGGGGATGGAATGTAGTATACCTAGGGAGGTACCCAATGGGAATGTGGTTATGTATTATTAGTGGAAGTCATTCAATGTAAGGTGGACTACGCCCACTATATTAAATAATGTTCACTATGGTAATTAGATATAATAAATGTAAGAAGACTTTCTAGAAGGTTCTTAGGAGATAGAGAGTGTTATATAAAGAAGTGTAAGCAGTGTATTGAAGCATGATGAAGAATATTGTATTTGTACAAGCAAGTATTGCTTGAGGAGTGCATTCCTTCCATAATGAATAATATATGGTGTTACCCTACCTCAAGGGTTTTATCTATTTCTTGTGTTCAGTGTTTTGGTGAATGGTTTTGTATATTCTTATTGAGATTAAGAGTCTATATGAAGTTATATTTGCAAATCTATTTCTTGTGTTCAGTGTTTTGGTGAATGTTAGGTAGCTAGAGAGGTAGTGGGGGGTGAGGGGTGGTGGAGAGCCCATAGTGATAATAGTGGAGGCCATTCAATGTAAGGTGGACTAGGTCCATTATAGTATTAAATAAGGCCCACTACGGTAGTTAGATTTAATAAATGTAAGAGGACTTCTTAGAAGGTTTCACTTCTAGAAGGTTCCTCCTCTAGAATATTCTTAGGTGGTTGGTAGCACTATATAAAGGGGTTCAAGCAATGTAATGAGATATGAAGATAAGTATTGTATTTGGAACGACAACTCAATAAGAGGATTGCCCCTCGAAGAGGCAAGTGAATAAGAGAGGATCCCTTCCATAATATGATCCATTATATCGTGTTGCCCTACCCTAAGGGTTTTCTTATAATAAAGAGTGGTTTTATTCTACATTGTTCTCTAAATATTTGAGGTGTCTTTGTATAAAAGTATTTGGTTCTTAACAATTTGTATTAGAGCACTTTCCTTGGCAGGAAGTGTGGGCAATTTTTTTTTTTTTTTTTTTGCATATTTTTTTCGGAGAAGAAAAAGAGGGCCGTGACATTCCAGACATTTTTTGTAGATTTATGTGAAAAAATTGCAGCAAATGGTTGTATATCTGAGTTCCTCTCAGAAAATCACCCAATTTATAAAAAGAAAATCGTTTGAAACGAAGTCCGATAAGTAAAGTTATCGACATTTTAAAATCTGTTATTTTTAGGGTTTTTCTGCGGACGACCGCGTGATTTTTCTGATTTATCCAACAGTTGGGGATGAATTTGCTAGAAAAAATTATAGATCTAAGTTACTCTTTCAAAAATAGTGATTTCAAAAAATAAATCACCAAAATCGGAGCTCTGAAAGTGAAGATATCGCTGATTTAAAATCAACCATTTTTGGGTATTTCTCGTGACAATGACGGGACTGCAGAGTTCATAACTTTTCATGGGATGCTCATATTGCTATCAGATCAGTGCCATTGGATACATAATTTTAATATATTTCTTTTGGTATCTTATATGCGTATATTTCCATGGATATTCACTTTCAATCCTTCATGGACCTGCAACACAATCTGGAAGCCTCCAATGCAAAATTTCAACGCGATATGGAAGCTATTGAAGAGATCAGACTTGCAACGTAGGAGAGATATATTAGGAATCTCGTGTACATTGACATCACAAGAGAAGATACTTAAGAACAATATGCTTGGTATGATTACGAGGAAGATTATAAGGATTGGTATATGGACAGTTGTAATCTCTAGGATGATAATTACTTTCATCTTTTATTTGATGACTCTACTCCACCTTATGTAGAGCACATTATGGAGAGTAGTCCCGAGCCTTTTATGAATATTATTTTTCAGTATTCTCTAGTACCAGTGTGTTATCAAGATTATTTTTTGGATATGGATGGATCTACATATTTGGATCCCTGTGATTAGATATTTGGAGCATCATTTTCAGTTGGTTCTTGAGTTCAAATATCTTTTGTGTGGAGTTCACATGAAAACTTGGACATGGGACCCCGATTTGAAATGGCGGTTGGACTACTTCAGCATGGTGGTTTTCATTTCTAAATGGGACCCTGGTTCTCTAGTCTACTTCAACACTATGGTCCACACTTATCCATGGGACCTTGGTATATTCTTGTACACCCCCATAACAAGCATTGAGGACAACGCCTTCATAAGGGAGATGGAATGTTAGGTAGCTAGAGAGGTAGTTGGAGGGGGGGGGGAGGGCACGGAGGGCCCATAGTGATAATAGTGGAGGCCATTCAATGTAAGGTGGACTAGGTCCACTATAGTATTAAATAAGGTCCATTATGGTAGTTAGATTTAATAAATGTAAGAGGACTTCTTAGAAGGTTCCACTTCTAGAAGGTTCCTCCTCTAGAATATTCTTAGGTGGTTGGTTGCACTATATAAAGGGGTTCAAACAATGTAATGAAATATGAAGAGAAGTATTGTATTTAGAGTGGTAGCTTAATAGGAGGATGCCCCCTCGAAGAGGCAAGTGAACATGAGAGGATCCCTTCCATAATAGGATCCATTGTATGGTGTTTCCCTACCCTAAGGGTTTTCTTATAATAAAGAGTGGTTTTCTTCTACATTGTTCTATGAATATTTGAGGTGTTTCTGTATACAAGTATTTGGTTCTTAACATGGAGGTACTTGTTGTCCTAATATTTCCAGATGTTCATCTAATATTTGGAGTAATGGATTTCAGCTATCCATTGTTTCATTGTCTTGGTCACTCTAAGATTTTTCCTCCAATAATTTTACATCTCTTCCCACCAAAAATTTCTTGGTGACTGGATTATACAGTCTATAGGGTTTGGACTATTCATTGTACCCAATGAAAATGCACTTTTCACTCTTGCTATCAAGTTTCCTTCTTAGCTCTTTCGGGACATGTGCATAGGTTATACAACAAAAAATTTTGAAGTGAGAGACACTTGACTTCAATGATGGCACTCCATGCTTCTTGAGGAACTTTATCTTTCACACTTTTTGTTGGATATCTTTCCAATATGTAGATTGAACAAGAAATAACTTCATCCCAAAAATAATTAGACAGATTTTTAGCTTTGATCATGCTCCTTGTCATGTTCATGGGGGTCTAATTATTTCTTTCAGCCACTCCATTCTACTGAAGAGTATATCTAGTGGTGAACTGCCTTTTAATTCCCTATTGTATACAAAAAAATTCAAACTCCTTTGAGACATAATATTCTCCTCCATTTGACCTAAGTACTTTGACATATTTGCCACTATGCTTTTCTGTTAGAGCTTTAAATTATTTGAACTTTGTGAATGTATCAGATTTGTTTTTGAGGAAATATATCCAAAATTTCCTACTAAAATCGTCAATGAGCATTAGAAAATAAAAACTTCCACCAATGGAATGAGTTTGCATGGGTTCACATAGATCTGTGTGAACTAGTTCTAGATGCTCTTTGGCTCTGTAGGAGGCTGCTAAAAAATTGTCTCTTTGATGTTTTCCAAGAATATAGCTTTCACAATGGCTAGGTTGTTCATTCAATATAGGAAGTCCCTTAATCATTGATTGCTTTTACAAGAGACTAAGACTCCTTAAAGGTAAATGACCATACATAAGATGCTACAACTAAGTCTCATTTGTGTTTGAGACATTTTGTGCATGTGACTGTACAGGTTTACACTTCTCAGATTCAATGGAAATATTCTATTCTTGATCATTTGAATCTTTTCAACAAGTCTTCTACTAGGTGGCTTATTTAAGATAGTGCATGTGGAGTCCTTGAATCTGACATCATAACCATTTTTACTCAACTGTCCTATACTTATTAGATTATTTCTAAGATTGGGTACATAGAAGACATCAAGAATGTCTTTCTTCTCATTTTTCTTGGTTAAGATTGACACAATACCTTTTTTGTAAGGCCTTGACATGATAATCATCCCCTAAATTAATTTCAGATTGAATAGAACTATCAATGCTAGAAACCAACTTTTTGTTACCTATCATGTGATTATTACAACCACTATCCAACAACCAAAGATCCTTGTTGTGATCTTCTTTAGTGATTTGACATGAAATAAATAGTGTCTTAGATGTTCCTTCTTCAGCGTTGGAGATATTATCTCTGCCCTTGTTAAGATCTGACTATTTCTTTATGCATTCACTTTCATAGTGACCATATTTTTCATAGTAGTAACATTGGACTTTGGATTTGTCTATCCATCTTTTGCCTCTCATTCTCTAATTTTGAGAGTACTTTGGCTGATTTGATTGTTCTGATTATTCTAGTCTTGTTCTTCCTTCTGCTTGATGATTTCCCTTGCCTCTGTTTCCTTTGCCTTTGCCTCTACCAATGAATGCCTGAGTCTTGAAGGCATGTTTTAAGGATTCCTCTTCCATGTCGATTCTTGATTCACAGGACAAAAGAGAACCCATCAATTCTTCGACTACTAGTTTCGACATATCTTTGGACTCTTCTATGGAAATGACAACCATTTCAAATTTCTTAGGCAGGCTTCCGAAAAAAAATTCAACAATTTTCTGGTCTTCAACCTTCTCTCCAAGAATCCTAAGTTGATTCACAACTCCCATCACTTTGGTCATGAACTAGTCAATGTTTTCCGCCTTCTTCATCTTCAAAGTTTCAAACTCTCTCCTTAGGGTTTGAAGATTCACAATATTCACTTTGTCATCACCTTAATAAGTTAATTCCAAGATATCTTAGACTTTCTTTGTACTAGATGCTCCCGTTATCTTGAGAAAAATTGAGTCATCCACTGAACTTTGGATCCAAATCTAGGCCTTATTCTCCTTTTCCCTCAATTCTGCAAGTTGATTTCTTTGGTCATTAGTCATGGCCTACAAAGTTGCTCGATCATGCTCCGAGAAGCCATTCTCCACTGGTTCCCAACATTTCTAGACTTGCAGAAAGGTTTTCATCCTTAAGGACTAGAACTCATAGTTCTCGCGAAGAAGAATTGGTCTCTCTCTTTGCCCTAAATTACTTGTTGAAGCCATTAAAAACCAATCAAATAAAATTGGTGAAGGCTATTTCCTTATTTCTCCAATTTCTTTTTTACCTTTGTCTACTATTTTTTTAACCCCCCTTTTTATTTCATTTAACTTTCATCCATACCATAACTTTATGCTTTTAATATAGAAAAGGTTGATCAACAGAATAAAATAGAAAATTCACCCAAATTAAAAACAAAAACTCTAATTGAAACCCTTGACTTATTGAAATTTGGCTTTGGCTCTTTTAACCAAATTCTACAGATCTCACCTCCTTGGATATGTGTCTTCCATGATCTATCTGGATCAATGATTTATCTGCTAATATGTGAAAAGTCTTACAAACCTGCTTTGATACCATGTTAATTTGATAAGCATAGACAAATATAAGGAAAACATTGGAAAACTTATGGGGCATGGCTTTCCCTTCTCATTATTAA
Organism: Picea glauca; assembly: GCA_000966675.3. Taxonomy (NCBI): domain Eukaryota; kingdom Viridiplantae; phylum Streptophyta; class Pinopsida; order Pinales; family Pinaceae; genus Picea; species Picea glauca. The sequence goes on from JZKD02S1884990.1 coordinate 159,282, forward strand.
ATAGATTTTCTACAATAGAGATTTAGCAACCATAGAGGTTTGATACAGTTAAAACTAACAACTAGGTAATGACTTTCCATAAATAGAAAAAGATCAAATCAACTAATCATCCAACTAACTAATCTATGCATACTACAACTAATCACCCAACTAATTAATCTATGCATACTACATCAACAACATGAAGGATTATATGCTTTAACACTGAATGGCTAGATATTTTCAGCTAACAAAGGCTGCAAAGTAAATAAATCTTTATAAATTTCAGTGATTACATCTAATATTTTATCTTGACAATTAAAGAGTGATTCCTCAGCTCCCATGATTTGATGAACTCCCTGGATTTCATAAAACTCCCTTTGGTGCTTAGCCTTAAGCATATGCCACAAGTGTATTGAACCTTTGTCTCATTCCTTGAATCAATTAAGACGATCTCTTACCCTCCACCCATTTGCAATCTAAATTTGATGCGTCCTTAAATCAACTTTTAGCTCCATAAAAGCTATCATCAAATTCTCATTATCAGAATTATTTTACAAAAATCTTTGCACCATTTTCAGTGCTTGAGAAATTCAATTATTTTCCTTTCTATGGTTAGCAGTGCTCATTTTTCAAAAAGGTCTAATGAAAGTTCCGGTGGCATTAAAAATTTCATACTATTGAGCATATCTTGATGAAAATGTTCACATTAGGTGTCACCATAAATTAAACCAAGTTTAGAACTAATTTATTTGTCATTGCACAGTATTCTATTAAAGAAATCTGTTGCGTTTAGAGATCTGTGATCAACTATTACTGTGTTTGGCAGCATCTTAAAATATCTAGTCATCTGTTTCAGCAATTTCCGCAGAAAGTATTTTACATTAATTTCCTTTAAATATTTTAGACTCAGAAAAACAGCCCTTAGAAAGGTTTGGCTTAAAATTAGCTTCGAATATTTTCCACCATTATAAAGAATGCTGCAGATTTTGAAGCCCACAATCAGCACAGAAGAATAATCAGCCTTATTTCTGTGAACTAAGAATAAGCATTGCCTCAAGCTGATGAAGCAAACTCACAGCATAACAACTTCAAGTTAGTCTGAAGAAGTATTGCAGGAAAAATGATATAAATATACACTACTTTAAGATGGTGTCTTTGAAGCTTAGCCACAACCACAAACAGATGTTTCTGCTGACCCCACCAAACACTTGAAAATAGCTAACAGCCATTCAATATCATATTCACATGCAATATACACAAATAGAATGAATAAGACGCAGAGGACTTAGAAGATGAACAGAAAAATCATGCGTGTCTAGGCTCCCCATTCATCCTTAAACTATGTTACAACAGAAAGCTCGACCTGGGGATCTTGGAATGCTTATCTGGTGATATCAAAACTATACAATATTTTTACAGCAATGGGAAAAGCAGCAGTAGTCTCTTAACTTTCATTCCTTGTTTTGTCCACATAATAAATTGGAGAAATTGAATTAGGTATGGTTCGTCAAGCATTGGATGTAGCAATTGAGGCTGTCTCTGAGGAAATGGAAGGCCGTGCATCCTAATTTTGCTCAAGATCATCAAACTTATCCTCCACCAGCAGGCAGGGAGCGGTATACGCCTTCACAACCGATGACGAGCTTGGAACTTCCTTAACATCATTGCAAGCCACCTCCATGGGGGTGATACAAAAGGAGGTGTAAAAGCATTTTCTACAAACATGGCCAAATACTAGAGATACAAAGGGAAGTGGTAGGAGCAAGGGTGAGTAAATGAATTTTTTGATTGAGAAGTACCCAAACATGGTAATCTGGGAGAGGAACAAAGCTGCCAGAATCCTGGTGTGCATATGAGGCCACATACGCCCATTGCTCTCATAAGAGGGAACATACACGTTCAGTGCCTACACACAAAAAGGAGGTTGTTAGCTTACACAACACCTCAAAAACTACCGTTTGTTTGTTTTACAGCAGTGCATATGTGCTTCTCTCAAATCCTTCCTTAGCTTCTCTTCTTATCACATGTCTCTTTCATATGGATTTTGGATGCATCAATTTCCGTTTATTATAAACAAACAAGGTTTAGAGAGAGAGTCACCTGATTCCGAAGCACAAACCATCCCACAGAAAAGTACAGAATAGCGAAAGGAAGGATCATGGGGGCAATAACAGAGTAGCATAGAGCAATGGTGATGATCA
>JZKD02S1884990.1:164539-181458 GCA_000966675.3 Picea glauca
TATATTGAATCAATATAATAATACATATAGATACAACAAGGTTTGTTATAAGATAGACAAATTACTTTGATCACTCAATCTATCAAGTTGAACAAATATCTCAACCTCACACCATTCTAGGACTCTTAGTTGGAGAGAATATCTCTCACAACCATCTAACAAGCTGCTAAATTATAGGATCAAATCACTCATGTAGAGATTGTTCTCTACCTCACATACATAATCTCTTCACACATGATTAAGACAAATAGGAGTTACACATTCCAACATTTCAAAGGTCACATGTTCAAATCCAAAAAGTGTAGTAATGAAATTCCTACACTAAAGAGGTCCCTTATCCCACAAACAAGAGGGTAGCATACACCAATTTAGTGTTTGACTTGGCTGTGATTTTAAAATTAGATTATTATATAAAAGATTCCAAGTTGAGAGATTATATTTAATAAACTCAAACTCAAAATTAAATTACTTTATTCTAACTTTTTAATCAATCAAATCAAGTCGAGCAGAGAAAGCATCCCTTCGACTTGCAAAGCTGTCCCCTTCCAAGTCCAGGTGCAGGTTAAACAGTTACAGTGCTGAACCAGATGATCTAGCACCAGTAGCAAGAGCAAGAGTAGCAGAACCAAAATCAGCAGCTGATCTTGACTTATCTATATATATATGTCAAGATTCTATATTTAATAGATTCAAGGTAGAGAGTTTATATTTAATAGATTCAAGGTCAAGGTTAAATGGCTTTATCTTAACTTTTTGATCAGTTTGAATGGTCTCCTGAGAGGTCTATTCCATTCAATCATGTACAACACACATTCTTGCTAACTAGGAAGAGAATCTGGCCACTCTAACAAATATTAGCAAGAACATCAATCAGAAGGAAAAGATTATCTGAAAGTTCAAGTACCTCTGCTATGTCAGTGACAATCAAGGATCTTTCATAAGTTTCTGGGTACAACCTTCCGAAGAAAGAGTCCACTTGTTCTTTGCGTGTCATTCCAACCGGTACAGGAGGAATATCTCGAACGAGGACTGCAAATTGTTCTGGTTTAGACTCCAATGAAGTTTGCTCCCTTGCTCTAAGTTGAAGAACATGCTTGTAGGCTTTCCAAAGAACATAATATGTCACAAACGATACCCAGTACGTTGCGATGACAAATCCCCATAATCGGCTGCTCTTTGTCTGCAAGACACAAAGTTTAGCCAGGCCTTAGTTATTGGATTACAAAATTGGAAGTCAAAACAACATCAAAAGGAAAGGGATTGCCTGGCACCTGAATATTGCCCATGGTAAGCTTGTCAAAGTCATCATAAGTGGCAGTGGTTTTGTTCTCTGCCTTTTCCAACGATAGTTTATAATTGATATCGGTTACACTGAGAGGAAGAAGAACAGGTAAGCAAAGTCCCGCAGATAATACCATGATCCTCAATGCTGTTTTGGAACAATCCAACGACAAACCCTCAGTCCCCAGAAAGCTAACTGGTCTAACGGTTATCATGGTTATTGGAGACTTGGAGTCCCCTTTAATCCTTTCACTGCTTTCTAGCTATATACATTAAGGCACAAGTCTATAACACAGGTACAATTACGATTTTAAAAGAACGTAAGGAGAACAATTCTAAGAAACTAGTAGGAGAATCCTAAGAAATTAGAAGGGGAATGGAGGGAAGCTTTTCCACATTTATAGATGAAAATGGTTTTCTAGCGATTTTAACAGAACCATGAGGAGAACAATTCTAAGAAACCAGTAGGAGAATTTTAAGAAATTAAAAGGGGAATTGAGGGATGCTTTTCCATATTTATAGATGATAATGGTTTTCGAATCGAAGGTAAGCCTGTTTAGTAATATAGAATTACTCAATTAACTATATGTTCAATAACATTTACGAACACTGAAATATATTAGAGAATATATTGATGTACCAGTAGAGATGAATCTGAGATAAACAGCTGCATCTAGACCAGCCATAGAGATGATTTCATCTTCAGTAGCCTGCCAGGCTTTCACAATCCAGGAGAAAGGATTGCGAAATTCAGTCGGCTTGTTCAATCCCTTGAGAATTATATTTGGGAAATAGATTACCCGGTTCCCAGGCTTCCTGGACAGCCACGAGAACACCAAAACCAGCACCAAGAAGATGAGAAATGAAGTGCCCAGAGATGTCAGCAAAGAACTGAAATCCATGATGTAGATGATGCATCCACAGTCCCTCTGCCCCTGTTTGTCTCACTTTTGACAACTATGATACCTATCATGAAAACGATTCAAGAGCTCTGTAAAGCTATATGCAACATACAAACTATAAATATAAATGCAGATAATATATTTGTATTGAGGTGAAAGTCCCCGTACTGCGAAGATATGTGGTGTATGTAAGTTTATACTGTGATAAATTTAATTTGGGTTGAATGGTTTTGGAATTTTGTTTTGCATTGCAACAAGCGATGCAAAGCTTCATGAGGACGGAATGGAATCATTTGAAAGAAGAAAAAATGATATTGGAGTAAGTTTATACTTGATAAATTTAATTTGGGTTAAATGGTTTTGGAATTTTGTTGAGGCTCGCCATTTGCATTGCAACAAGAGATGCAATGCTTCATGAGGACGGAATGGAATCATTTGAAAAAAGAAAAAAATGATATTGAAGTTTCTACTGGCATAAATTTAATTTGGGTTGAGTGGTTTTGGAATTTTGTTAATGTGCATGCATTTTATGCTTGCCATTTGCATTGCAACAAGTTTTGCAATGCTTCACCGGATGGAATGGGATCATGTGAAATATGAAAAAAAAAATATGATATTGGAATAAGTTTATAATGGGATAATTTTCAATTTTGTTCGATGTTTGGAATTTTGTTGAATGTTTAGAGTTTTGTTGGCATTTATATTAATTAATTTATATTAATTAATGAAAAAGTTGTTTATAAAATATTGTGTTTAAATAATTTAAATATATAAAATTTAAAAAATAAATTTTATTTTATTTAAATAAAATTATTAAATTTATTTATAATGGGAGAACTTTAATTGTGTTGAACGTTTAAAATTTTGTTGGAAGTTATATTAATGGAAATTTTATTTATAGAGTATTGTGTTTAAATATTTAATTAAGATTATTAAATTTATTTACTTATTCACTTATAATGGTATTAGTTATGTATTATGTTAGTACTATATTTGACTTTGTCACCAGTATAAATCTCTGTCAAAGTTACAAGGTGGTTGAGATTGGACAAAGTAAGACAAGGACGAGCCTTAGACACAAAATGCTAGCATATTTTGAGGCACATTAAAGAAAACATAAAAAATCCTATGCCTTGGGTGCCTAAGGTAAGATTCTAGGTGCTTGGGTGCTTATCAAAAGTAATTCAAAGCCTATTGTGCCCCCAAAAGGCATAATCCCTTTCATCTTAGGGGCATATCACGAGACCGAAGCCTAGGAATTAAAAACCAGTAAATGTGCAGGCCCAATCATTGAAAAACTACAAGCGAGGCACATCTACGACACACGATCAACGCCACACCATAAAGATGCACGAGGGATAAGAAGCATAAATGGTGCGACAATGGTTTGAGGAGACACGCGTCACAAAGTGAATGGTGTCGCTCGACAAGAGCACAAAAGGCTAAACCACCCCTGTTGGGTTGTGAAAATGGCATTACGGTTTCACCAAACCACTCATCTGCCCATTACAAAGCACATACATGTCCGCTCACTCAACGCCACCTAGAGCCAACTTAGCAGTCCACCAAGGACACTCGAAAAGACCAACAACAACATGGCATGCCAACAAGGTTAGACTCTATTTGAAGCTTCCACTTCGGCAAAGAGGACCCATTGGAGATCCTAAACAACAACCCGAGACGAACGACACCTAATTTGACCCATTGCCACATAAGAGCCAACATGGACCAATATAAAGTTAGGACATGTTCGTGGGGACATACTGACATAGGCAATGATGTCACTCAAGTTTCATGCTATTCTTCATTTAAGGATTGCTTCAAACGAAAGGTCGACACATGACATTCCAATGAATAAAATAGAAGTAAAAAGCCTTGATGGGCCCAAAGAGGATTATTCTTGTCAAAGCACCAAAGCATACACTTAGGTTTTCAAACGAGGAAAGATTTCAAGCAGTCTTCTTCAACGTCTCCTGCAAATCGGTTTAAGGTAACCTGATAACTCTTACATCCCTTACATTTTACTCTTCCCTTTACCTTTGCAAATTATGAAATGGCGACTATTTCAAACCCTAAAAATTATTGATCCTCCAAGAAATCCTCAAATAATGACAAACCCTTAATTGATCGAGATAATGAGGTTTATGACCCAATCCTATCCTTCCCTGACCTAAGCCAAATCATCATCATTATGTAGGAAAATGTTAAAAGTGACCAAGATTATATGCACCTATGGGAGTCCAACCTAGCTCGCTTGAGCATCCCATAGACTTTCAATTTCCCCAGAGTTGTCTACTGGTGTGCTACAAATTACCTAGTTTTTGAATGCAAAATAATTCCCATCGACAAATAGTATACTATTTTCCATTTGTCACAAGAAACCCTAGCCAAAATTATTTTCTTCCCCGAAGAACCTATAGAAACCCTGGAAGAGTACACGTTGGAAGTTGTCTACCAGAAATTACCTCAGGTGGACAAAGAAAACTTACTTATAATCCTTTTAGCCCCAAATTCCCCGTTACGATCCTTCTCAACTTCATTCCAAGATGACATTTTTCTAGAAACCACTCAACATGCCCTAGCTATCATTTGTCAAGTTTTGGGTCATGACCATGATAGAGTAATTGACGATGCCACCCTCAATTTTTTCTCCCTTTTGTTATCACCATATCCCATGGTTCCCCCAAAATTTGATTACTATAAGTTCTTTAAGGAATCCATGCAAGCTCAATTAGAGAATTTTCCTAGTACCCTTTCTTTCAGATACCATTCCTACCTAGTGTATCTCATTCTTTCTCAAAACCACTCCTACTTCAAGAGATAGGGAATAGAAATCACTAATGCAGAAGGGAACATAAAACCAATAAATGAATGGCCTTGGAGTGTAAAAATGAAAGAACAAAATAGGGGTTTTAGTCATTATGTGAATCAATGCATGAAGTCCATGTATACTCTCATACATGGTTCCCCTCCTCCAAGATTATTTCTAGAAATGCGGTCTTTTCTGCAGTTAAGCAAAGACACTAGAACAAGAGATTGGTACCTTTCACAAGACCATACCATCATCAAAGTATACGGTTTTGAGAAGGAAGCACTTAAGATTCCCTCTTTCCTCACACCTAGGATATTGGCTTTAGAATATGTCAGACACAGATTGATAGCTGACCACTTCCTATTTGCTCAACACATAAAATCAATCACTTTTACTCTGCCACAGGAAGTTGGTCCTTTCATGGTACAACAAAGGATAGCTTTTGCTAAAGCTGAAGAAATGTTAAAACAGTTTGGATTTGAAAAATAAAGTAGTTGGGTATATGACCCTCACGGTGTGATTGTTGCTAAGAAGTCCACCTACAAGCATGAGTCGAAAGGGGTGATGTTAAAGACTGCCAACCTAGAATATTGGGAAGAAGTTAGGGAAATCCTAGAAAAAGAGGCCATTAGCTCAATGACACTATCATCATAGGCTAGGCCATTCCTAGCTACTGAAATCCCGAAGTTCCCACTATCATATTTTCAATCAGGACCGAAGGTAGATGAACATCAAAGAAAGAATCTTAAAGGAGTCGATCAAGAAGAGGAAGACAACCTAGAAAATTTATTGGATAAAAAGAAGAGTGTATTACAGATAAATCAAGGGAAAAAGGAATCTGAAGGGTCACCTTTGACCATTGAACATTTTCGTTCCTCCCTGCTTTCAGTTGGATCACTCAAGCAAGCAACCACTAGTGGTGGAGCAGTAGGGAAGCCACCCACTATGTTTTCTCATTAACTAGGCATAAAAGCACATAACAAGGAATCACAAAGAGACTTGTATCCTCCAATGGGAGGAGGGGAAGCTCCACAGACCAAACTATTGACAACATTAGATTACCAAGAAGGTACTTTTAATTTGGCTCTATTGGAATCAAAGGTAGAAAAACCACTTTCTCCAAAAAATTATAGAGTAACCTAGGTCAATCTTAAAACATGTAAAATTAAGTCAACTAATCTGATTGAATTTCATCAACAAGCAAGTGAGATTCTATACTAAGGACTCCTACAGTCCTTTGATAGTGAAAGGAATATGAAAGATTTTTCAATCAAAATTCATAAACAACTGAAACAAGAAAACATAGCTAGTAAGGCCAACTAGACAAGGGTGGCAAAGCTTGAAACAAAGTTAATAGCCTTGGGTGTTGATCCTAAAGATCCCACTATTGTGGGAGAGATAATGAAGAAAATAGATATTGACCTCAAAGTACCAAAAAAGAGGTTGAATATGCCTGAAGCCCAACATGTGAAAACACTAGAAATACAAGCCAATTATGAGGAAAGGGAACAATTGTTCCTCCAACTGAAAAATTGTCTAGAAGACAACTATTGGAATATTAAGAAGTACTGAGAGGCGGGGGAGTGAATCAATATTGGGAAGATTTTAACAATAAGTTTCACCCTCCAAATGATGGTTTTTCTCCTCCAACTTGACTAGGGATCATGACATGTCATTATACATTGTGTCAAGGTTGTATTACTTAGAAACGCATGACATTTAGGCCATGACACTTAGTAAAGTACTCCATTGCAGTTGCAACACTTATAGGGTGAGGTGTCATAATTGCGACGCTTAGCAAAGTGATATGTGACACCTGCGACACTTAAAAAAGTGAGATGCAACACTTGGCTAGGTGTGAAAAATGGTGTATAACAAATGCCCCCCAAAGTATGAGGTCAGAAGAGAAAATGATGGCCAAAACACTTTGCAAAACTTGTGTATCAAGGGACTAAAGAAGGAGAACATGTCGGAAGCTACATGTAATCGTTAATCAATATACATATATCATCCCGAGGTACACATACCCATGCTCAGACAAAATGGACTCAAGGCATGGTCGTTGACCAATACACTACGGATCCATGAGGGTACTAACTAACGATATGGCCACCAAACATACAACATGGATCCATATCTCCATGATGCGATCAAGTTGTAGCCACAAGATTGTTCAAAATGGAGCTACAATATGAGAAAACAACATAGCCATGGACCAATTTACAATGTAGATCTATGTAACAATGTATAAAACTTCTCTCCATCGCAACTTGGTTTAGGCACATAACACTAGTAGGTTCCTGAAAAGTTCCTAGGGTCTTCATCCCAATCTCGAACTGGTACAATTCTATCCATGTGAATACATGTGTTGATGTCGAACATGGTAGAAACCACTTGATTTCCAATCATTAATGTATATCTTTAACAAGTGCGAGGGAAATCATGAATAATGACAATGATTCCCAAGGTATCCTAGTACATTCCATAGAATGTGAATAAATGAATTGAATTCGAACATTCGAGGAATCATTTGATTATAGGTCAATAATGTAAACCTACTGTCAAATGCGAGGAAACCTGCCATTGAGGCTTGCAGTTTCCAAGGTATTGACTGGTTTCTAATTCTAATTCTTGGATAATGAGATGTAGTCAATAGGAATAGACTCGTAAGTTTAGTCTCCCAAGCCCATAAAAGTATAAAACATTACCTAGGAGAACTCTTCTAACCAAATAAGGATAGAGTATTCCTTTTTCATAATTAGTTCCAGGAGGCTGAAAAAGAGATAAATTACCACTCAAGAGATGCTCTTTCAATAACCTTTTAACGAGCGTAAAAAGAGACAAATTTCGCTCGACAATATTTTCATGTTTAGAGAGTCTGAAAAGATCTTAAAGGAGACTCCAAAGAGTTCCTTTTTCATATGGATTTTATGAGTCCAAAAAAGTGATAGAAGTATACTCGATAACCTATTCTCATGTATTTACGAGAACGAGAAAGAATAAATACTAAGCTCGGTAACTTATTCTCATGTATTTATGAGCACGAGAAAGAACAAAGACTAAGTTCGGTGTAAGTTTCATTTTTTCACGAGCTTGAAGCTAGAACATACACTAGGCTCGGGGATAGTTTCATTTTTACACAAGCTTGAAACAAAGTAAAAATATGCTTGGGTAAGTTTCATTTTTTTGCAATCTTGAAACTAAAACTATGCTCGAAGTCGGTTTCATTGTTTAACAAGCTTAAAACCTAAAACTAACTGTGCTCGAAACTTCCCAACGTAATGTCCAAAGGTTTCAAGGGATACCCATGGGTGGTTGGAACTTTTCCCCTAGCTTGAGAAGATAGCGACTTAGCTCCAGTATAATGTCCAGAGGCTAGAGACATGCCCCTCCAAGCTTTGTTTTGTCCTCCAACTCTTCTTCCACACTTGCTTAGGATTCTGGTTACTAATAGGAATATGTTCACCAGGGAGGAAGAAATAAAGAGGATCAAGTGACATAGGCATAGGAAATGAAGGTTCAATTACAATATCTAGTGAAAGACTTGACTCAATCAGAGGGGGGGGGGGAATCTGATTCATTTTTTAACGAGCTTGAAATAGAAACAAGAACTATGCTTATCATCATTTGTTTCATTTTTTAATGATATTGAAATAAGAAAATAAACCATGCTCATTACCTTTGGATTCGATCTCCAGATCTCTATTTCATTTTTTAACGAGCTTGACACAGAAATGGGAACTATGCTCGCAACTCTTTGTTTCATTTTTTAATGAGCTTGACACAAAAAAGAGAACTATGCTCACAACCTATTCTTGATCATGGATTCCAAGAGGAAAATTATCTGGAAGGACCACATGTCAAGGGACCTACCTTGATCATGGCTTCCAAGAGATCTTCATTGGACGAAAGAATAACGCTATGGAAAGAATACATGTCGAGGGCCAAAATAGGGATAAGGCGATCAAAATCTAATATCCCTATTGAAGATATCAACATGTCCACTAACATATCTAACTCAAAATAAGTCGATCATACAGTGAGAGGATCGTTCCCATCCAGAGATGAACACATGGAACAGATTGCCATATAATTAACATGTGGCGGGGGCAATACCACTTGCACATAAGGACCATTTAGGGAAGGCTGGTGGCTGGCAGTCAAAGTAGGACCAACAAATGAAATTTGATCATTAGTTAGGATCTTTCCATTATGAGGGAAATATATCACTCGAAAGACATTGGAAACGATAGTTTTCATGGCGTAGAAATAATCTCTCCCAAGGTGCAAAGTAAAATCCAAGGGGTCCTGAACTATCATAACATCAATATCGAAAGTTTTTCCTCCTAAAGTAATAGGAAACTACGGAAATATCCCTAAAGGTTTAGTGATTCATTTGTTAAAAGATAACAGATTCTGGGTGATCGACACAAGTTGAGGACAACCTAAATCTTGTTAAGCAGTTGGGGATAAAATACTAATATAAGCACCTTCGTCGACAATAGTCTGAGGAACATCCCTACCATAAACCTGAACAATGATTTGGAAAGGTACATAGGAAGAAAGACGAGGTCTAGTTATCCCATACAAATCGAAAAGAATAGCCTCACTACTTGGAGGGGGTTCCACGATAGAAGGAGAAATTCCCCCTTGTATGGAAGAATTGGTAATAAGAAGAAAACCGTGAGCGGTATCGACTTCACGCTCCAACTAGATATTGGGATCAACCGATGATGGGATCAGATTGATCACTTGGTGAACCTTGCTCTCTAAGGGGATAGTGGGATTGACCAAAGATGGACTTGGAATGACCACTTTGACTTCACTCTTCAAGGGAAGAGTGGGATCGACCGATGATGGAGTCGAATCGACCACTTGAAATTCAATCTTCAAGGGAAGAGTGGGATCCACCGAGGATGGAACTGGATCAACCACTTGATCAACCAATGGTGAGTTAGGAGAAAACTTACAATAACTGGTTGGAATTTTTTGTTGGGGAACAACAAGGTCTTTCAACAATTTTGAGGATTCATGCATATGAGGGAAAAGGTGAGTTTGATGACTACCTTCACATAATATACAAGGAAACTTGACTCTACTTTTCTTTTAACCAACATTACTTTCACTAGTTGATGGGTTGTCACCAGCATGACCTACAGAGGCTGATGACATAGGTTGTTTGGAACTCATGAACCACAGGTTTAAGACCTTGGGAATGTTAGCCTCATAATCCTAAAGTTCCATAGTATAAGTATTTTCTAGTATAAATGTTTTTGGAAATTATTTTATTCTAGTTTCTTAGTATAAGGATGTTGATTAAGGTTGGTTGTCATTGATGTCAACCCTTGAAGAAAGTCCGATAGCGAATTCCAGTAGCACAAAGGTTTGGGTAATGGACCCAAGGCAGTTTCATGTATAATGGTATGAGTTTTAATATATTTGAAGGTAATACTATTCTATATGGATAGTACATTTCATTCCATTTTCGGTGGTATGTGGAACGTCACATAAATCCTCATGGTTAGAGAGTCATGGCCATGAGAAGTTGGAGAACCCAGGTTTGGGTAATGGACCCAAGTTTGTTTGATGGATAATGGTATGAGTTTTGATATATTTTTAGGTAATAATATTCTATATGGATATTATATGTCATTTCATTTATGGTGGTATGTGGAACGTCACATAAATCCTCACGATTTGAAAGTTATGTCCTTACGAAGTTGGAGGACCCTCATATGTCATCTAGAAGCCCCCAAAGGTCAAAGTAGTCAAAGTGGTTTAAGAGATTTTAGAAGGTAAATAATAAAGTGAAGTGACGAGTGTACTATAATTCAAAGTGAATACAAAATAAATTATTTAAATAATAAATTTAATGGAGAAATTAGAAGTGGGTTAACCCAAAAATAAGGAAAGTGGCATAGTGACCTAGAAGATGCTTCTAAGGAAGCTACATGGAGAGTATAAATAAGAGGAAAGACTTTCTCATTTTATATCACTCTTGAGAATATTTAATATCTATAGGTGACTGAGGTAACCAAAGGATATCTAAGCCGAATTTCAGAGGGAAGGTGAAGAAAAGAAGGTCGAAATTCAAGGGAGGATAAATTCTTTTGATGATGCTTTCTAAGGTATGTTATTTACAGGTCATCTCACCATTTTAGAAAAAACCTTTTTTATAGAATGATTCAGACTATGAGATGGATAGGCCATTGAGGAAACATATCCAAGTATCCGTGGTACAAATTTCAGCTTGTGGGTCGTTGTATTTTTGGAGTTACACTCCGTGGAAAATAGGGTTTGTGGCTAGTCCTGAAACTAGTCTAAAACAAATGTTTTGGGTAAAAATGTCACAACTTATTCATACCGGATCCAAATTCAGTAATACCATATGTGTTGGTTAGAGTACGGTCCTTAGTATTATGTGTAACGTTTTCAGATTGATTCAACAAATATTTCGTGTAGGGCACGCTCTACAAGGTCGCTCTCTAGAATAAGCCATAATTCAACAAGGTATGCCATTTTTTCCATAACTCCTTTTTCGAGAGGTTCCAAGTAGTGACACCTGGAGGAATTGCATAAAACAAACTGAAGAACATTTTTTACTATTTTCATATCTTTATTCATTACAGGTACATAGTTATGATTATTTCAAGTTAGGGTTGTTGACTAATTCCAAACTAGTCATGTGAGACTAAAGAAAATTTTGATGAAAATGCTAGTCTCTTGTTGTGAAAGTTAAGGAAGGTTTGCAGGTATGTGATCATATACACCAGGTCTATTACAAAGTTAAAAATCATATTTGGATGATAAAATTGATGAGGGATTTTGGTTAAGGTACATGTTGGGTACATGGTTGACACAAGTAGTTGATAAGTTGGCACATACATGAGGTGTATAGTTGATGATGTTGGTACATATTGATGAGTAGTTGACACATGATTGCTACATACTTGGTACATGGTTGGATGCACTTGTTTATGGTACATGTTGTTTATAGGTTGTTTGGTACAGGTTGGTGCATGGTTGATGCACTTGTTTATGATACAGGTTGATTACATGTTGAGGTACAGGTTGATGCATGGTTCAAGTTTATTGGTACATGTTTACAGTGGTATATCTCACAGTGATAGTGTGACAGTGGTTCCATCATTCTACTTCTACTTTAGGGAGGTTGGATGGGACAAGGACATGTGGTTGTAGGCACCTTCCGGTTGTAGCTGGAGAACATAGGGTGTTGTAGCCTCCTTCTGGTTGTAGTGAGAGAATAAGGGAGTTGGAGATTCCCTCAGGTTGTATCCTGAGAAACAAGGGGGTTGGAGCCTCCTTCTAGTTGCAGCTGGAAAACAAAGGAAGTTGGTGCTTCCAATGAATGCAATTCTTCAAGACATATAAGAAAAATCATTCCGTGGTTTTCTCCCACTTTGGGTTTCCACGTAAAACACTGGTGTACTGTGTATGTGTATGATTTTTCATTTGTTCATTGCTTATTTACTCTACATTTATTGGATGATAATTCTACATTGATATGACACTTGGATTATATGGTTAAAAATGATTAAATTGCTCTATTACTGATTCACCCCCCCTCTTAGTAATCCAACAATTGGTATCAGAGCATGTTCCTTCAGAAATCAGTTTAACCACTGAAAAGTAGATCATCAAGAGAAAAAACTTGTATAAAAATGGAATACCATAGTTCAATGGACAAAAGTATGCATTTTGGATCGTAAGGATGAAAACATATATACATGCACAAGGATTTGAAATTTGGCAGTCAATTGTAGATGGATACACAACACCAACAGTTCTGCGAACAAATGACAAAGCAGTGAAACTCGGTCATAATAATTCCAAAACCAAAAATGAAGTTTTGAATGGTCTTAGTGAAACGATATTCACCAAAGTTTCACATTGTAAATCAGCTAAAGAGATTTGGGACAAACTTAAAAATATTTATGAAGGAGATTCAAAATTCAAAGAAGCAAAGCTTCAAACTTACAGAGGTCAGTTTGAACAACTTAAGATGAAGGAAGATGAGAATATTGTATCTTACGTTTTACGATTTGATGAAACAATAAATGCAATCATAGGATTGGGAGAAGAAACCAAAGAATCTGTAATTGTTCAAAAAGTACTAAGATCTCTTCCTATGAGATTTGACCCTAAGATATCAACACTAGAAGAAATATCAGATCTAAACTCAATAAGCATGGACGAATTACAAGGAATCTTCACAACATATGAAATGAGTACTGAACATGAAAATACAAATATAAAAGAAACAACCTTCAAAGTATCCAAAAAGTCAAAGCAAAAGGAAAGGAAAAAAGAAGAACATAGCAGCAGCAATGACATCTCAAAAGATGATGAAGAAGTGACCAACTTTGTCAAAATACTAAACAAGGGAACCAACGGTAGGTATAGAGGTAAGATTCATTTAATTTGTTTTAATTGTGATGGTATTGGTCATTTTTCTAACAAATGTCCTTATAAGAGAAAGAGAAATGATGAAGGTTACTCAAAAGGAAAACAAACATATAAAGGCAAAAGAACCACTAAGAAAGTTTTCAAGAAAATCTTATGCACCAAAGAAGACATATCATCATCAGATGAAGATGAAGTCAGTGACAGTGAGACAGAAAGATTTCTATTCATGGAAGTAGAAGAATCTGATAAATAAGACTCCGAAGAAGAATATGAAGAAGCTGAAGAAGAATATGAAGAAGTTGAACAAGAAATTGAAGAGGCAAAAGTTGACTACAGAGAGGAATTAATGTGTGCCATAGAAGTTATCAGAAGAGAAAAGAAGAAAAACAAGAAACTACAAGTAGAACTAGACAAGAAAGAAGACACTCAAGAACTAGAACAAATGATCACAGATTTGAAGGTTCAAATAGAAGAAGATAAAAAAATTGAAGAAGCACTCAAATAACAACTAGAAGAAAAAGACAAGATCATTGGAAATTTGGAAGAAGAGATTGTCACATTAAGAAAGGATCTTAAAAAAAAAATGTTGGCATAGGGGCAGACCCAGGGTTCAACACTACAACAACGCACCAATAAAAGCCTAACTACCGACCCTTTTGGCAACACCTGCGAACCAGATGAAGTCTCACCCGAGGTGGAGGTAGGGGTGGTTGCAGGACTCAGGTGTCTGCAACCTTAGCTAGGACATAGATATGTGATTATAACACTAAATAGAGCACTTACTAGTTAACATTCATCAATACTTGACCAATATCTACTTCACAGATAAAATAGAGCATCACAACATTCACCATAGTCCACGAGGTGGGGATTATATTCGAATTCTTCCCCTTAGTCCAGGTCAGGTACTTATGTGGGGTGAGCATGTTGTAAACTTTGCGATCTCCGAGCTTGAAGTCGCTAAACTTCAACACTACAATCTTATCTTGGTCTACTCTAATTGCGTGTATCCCCTTCGGGAGGTACGCAGTGATCAAGGTGTACTCAAAATCTCTAGGTACGCTATCTCAATTTATTGTGCCACTTAAAGGTGGTAGATAGGTGGGTAAGATGGTCGAGATCAATTTAGCATTCACTAGATCATCCCTATGCTTGGTTCTCTTTTCATCATATGGTCGGGATGGTCCAGCTCCGTGAGAAGTGGATGGAGAGGCTGGTCATCCTCTTGTTGACGATGCTTGTACACCTGTAGACATCGACATGAATCTTTTAGTCATGAGGTCGATCAAAACTTCTTCAACAACTTTCTCTACAACACTCAATTCATCCGACATACACACTTAGGGTTAACAATCTTGGGTTCGGGGAATAAATTTATACACTACAATAGGATAGACAACAAGAGTGCGATGATCATTGTATAAAATCGACTTAGTCTACGGTCCCAAAATCTCAGCTGGAAAAAGTGTTCTCGGTGCGTGGTGCAACGAGATAAATAGGTAACTCGGCAATGGGTCGCTTGCAACGGGTATGGAGCCTACTCTGTTCTGTCCATTATGGCATGGTCCAACGGTCTGATGGTGAACCATAATTGCCTTTCTGCCCGTTCAGAGCATCGATTGAATGGTTATAACATTCCCAATGACTATATTGCATCGCCATGGCGAAGTGCTCTTTGTTTCTATTCTGATATCCCGACGAAGCTCCAATTTTGCAAATTTTTCTTCTGTGAGGTTTCCTATGGAACCTTTTACAACTTGTCGATCTTAGCTCGCTTCTTGCTTAGATTTCTAGCCTTCTTTCCAGTGAGCTTCATCTCAGTATGTCTTTTTCCATTTTGGTTCTTATCTTCTTTTGACATAGTGACATCACGCTGTTGAGATCCTTTCCTAAGATTCAAGGGTAACCCTTGTTCTTCATCTGGAATAGGTACTTCAATCTTTAGTGGTTCTTCTTGTGTTCTTGTAACTTCGACATCCAGGTCTCTGGTGTTAAATGGCTTTGATCTGTTCTTCTGTTCTTCAATCAGGTGTGCGATCCTTCTAGTCATAAATTCTTTTAACTCTTGTTTCTTCTGCTCCAAAACTTCTTCTTCTTCTTGCCTTCTGGCATGATCTCTTTCAATCCAAGGTTTTCCTAGTAGCATGGTAAATGGGGCATTGTCCTTAGAAAATTTATTAATCTCAAAATCTTCCTCTGTCGAAGTTCCATTGACATTCATAGGTATCCAGGTGAGCCTTCCACACAGGTTTATAAACTTTCCTTTGAATAGACCTATTCCTCCTAGTGAAGGAATCATAGAAGGATTCCCTATAGCTTCCCACATTCTCTCTGTCACGATTCACCCGTGTTTCCTCATCCAGAACATAGTCAATGTCGATGTCTCCTATTCTTGCTTAAAGGCATTATTTTTCTGTGAAGATCTTTGATAAGTTGACATGTCGGTGGGCATTCATGGTTTTTTTTATTTGTAGTAATATAGTCTCTGATTCTTTCTAGGATTATGTCATAATCTTAGTTTCTGGATCTGACTTAGTGTTTTCTTGTCTCATGTTCATTCCTTCAAGCTTGTCTCGCCCGATAACGAAACCATTTGTTGGCATAGTGGAAGACCCAAGGTTTAATGCTACAACAACGCACCATCAAAACCCTAACTATCGACCCTTTTAGCAACACCTGCGAAGAAGATGAAGTCTCACCCGAGGTAGAGGTAGGGATGGTTGCAGGACTCAGGTGTCTGCAACCTTAGCTGGGACACAGATCTGTGATTATAACACTAAATAGAGCACTTAACAGCTAACATTAATCAATACTTGACCAATATCTACTTCACAGATAAACTAGAGCATTGCAACATTCACCCAAATCTAATGTATATAAGCAATTTATCTTAAACAGGTAGATTAGATTTAGCAGATCAAGCACTAAGCACACTCATAGAGGTCAGATCTAACATTTTTACACATCATTAGCACAAAGCATAAGAATATTTGTCTATCTCTATCAAAGCACTTAGAAAGAGAATACATAAACACATCATGACAAAGCACAAAGAAAGACAACATAGTATTTACGTGGTTCACCCCTGTTATCACTGAAATTTCTCCCGCACATGGCGACAAGAACTCAGCATCGTCAAAACAGGAATGAAGTCATTCATGGCACTGAATTAATTTCACAGCATTGCAAAAGGGTCAAAAACTATACAAAGTAACCAAAAAATTGAAGGGCGCTTTACACAAGATGGGTGCGCGCGCATATGCGTGGAACAGGAACGTACAAGGCGCGCATGCGCGCACGATGCGCGACTGTTGGCGCAAAAACCCGCGCACATGCTAAACGACGCATTTATGGAATTGGTCGGCCTCCCAACCACTTATGAATCAGCTCCCAAGTTGATTTGACTCCCAAATCTGAGCTGAATCCGCATGGTAGGCTGGTCAAAGACCTAATTAAGCCCTAAAGAGCCCCTTTTCACACCTCAAAGGAGTTACATA
>JZKD02S1884990.1:195619-215562 GCA_000966675.3 Picea glauca
ATTGTGCTTTGATTTCATCAATTGATCAGCCTAAAAACATTGGTGATATTGGTCTTTTTGTGTTTTTATTTCTTTATCCATATGCTCATAGTTTTAGTTTGTTTTTATTTAATTATTGTTTATAGTTTTTTTGTTCTTTTTGTAACCCTTTCCACTACAGCTGTCATGCTTTGCAAGACCCAACAGGGCATGTAAGCACCCCTTTATTTGTTCACAAGGTGACGAATTGGGTGCAAATAACCCCCACCTTGGGGCTACGTCCACCAACTCTTCTTGTTAATTGTCTTCAGTCAATCGGTTACAAGAACAGAGCCACCAAAATCCTACTCTGCCTAGGATAGAAGATCTGCGCACCTCGCTATATCCTCCCTCCTCACTTTATAACACAAATCCTTCCATAGTCTGTTACAACCACTTGCACTTAGCTATGGAAGTATCTCCCATTTATGCACAAAGCACTTACAAACCATAATTGCACTTAGCACTTAGCTTATCGGCCTTTTATCACATAGATACCTCTACTTCTTATATTGCCTAGACATCTATTTATACTTTACAAAATAGGCCTAAACATGGGTAAACCCATGGGCCGACATCCCATTCCCATTACATACTCCCATAACCCAAAAAGGACCCAAAAAGGGGCCGATATCACGCAATCTCCACTTCGTCTTGCGCTCCTCCTTCGACAGTCTATCAAAGTCCCAAAATAGGTCAAACTTGATCAATATCCCTCAAGACTTGGTCAAGGGCCAACAAAAAAATATGCAAAACAACTCAAAATTTTTGGATGACATTATCAATAGTAAAAAATCTCATCATGACAAGTCAGGACTTGGATACAATCAGACATAAAAAGGATCAAGCTCCAAAACAATAGAGAAAGAAACATATCCAAAAATATTTGCAAAAACAATAAAGGGGGATAGGAAGATCTACAAGGAAGATTATAGGGACACTCCTCCACTGAGAATATTCAGATTTCAGAATCAACAACCGATAGATAGGCCTCAGGAAGAAGAAAAATTCATAAAAGTACCTCTTTTTAGAAGATATTCAACTCCCAGGTATCAAACTATCTTTTTTGGTTTATGTTATGCATGTAATAATCTTGGACATAAAGCTGTGAATTACAGAGATAACAACAGGAACAAAAACAACTTTGAAAGTCATACACAAAGGGGTTATCTAAGAAGGCCTAGTGAAACACAAAGAAGAAGTTACAACATGTTTGAATATTTGAGCAGTGAAGTGGAATGTTACAAATGTAACAATTTTGGACACATGGCCATATATTGCAGAATGATAGTCTCTCCTAGAGAACCGCAACAGAATAACAACAGTCACATACATGAACCTCAGAAAATGACATGGATAAGAAAGCATGATCAATATAGCAATGAAAAATGCACACTTGCTCTACAAGCTAAGCATAATAAACGTGGTTGGTATGTTGACAATGGGTGTTCAAAACACATGATAGGTGATAGAGACAAGTTTCTTACATTACGAAAGGAAAGAGATGGATCAGTCTCCTTCAGAAATGATGATTCAGCGAAAATCATTGGAAAATGCATAGTCAGAATTGGGAATAAGAATACAAAGGTAGAAAATGTTCTACTAGTAGAAGATATGAAACATAATCATCTAAGTCTGAGTCAAATATGTGACCAAGGTCATAAAGTTACTTTCAATTCACAAAAGTGTGAGATAAGAAAATAAGGTTAAAGAAATTGATTGCTACAACTGCGAGAACTTCAAGCAACATATATGTGTTAAGTGAAATTGGAAGAAAAGTGTTGTCTAAGAAAGGAAGATGAAATTTGGATATGGCACAAAAGAATGGTTCACATACATTTTGATCACCTTGTCAAAGTCAACAAAAGAGAAGCAGTTAGAGAAATTCCCCAGATCACGAAACCAACCAACACTTTATGCAAGCATTGTCAACAAGGAAAGTAAACAAAGACCAGGTTCAAATCAAAGGAATATTCAACGACAATACCACTGGAAATTGTGCATACTGATCTACTTGGACCAAATAAAATAAAGGGCTTAAAAGGTGAGAAATACTTTATGTTATTAGTTGATAATTATACAAGAATGACCATAGTTTTCTTTCTCAAGAATAAGTCAGTAGCTTTTGAAAAATTCAAGATCTACAAGGAAATGGTTGAAAATAAAATGGATTCAAAAATCAAATGCTTGAGATATGATAATGGAGGAGAGTTCACTTCAAAGGAATTTATGGACTACTTCGGTAGTCATGGAATAAAAATACAATTCTCCGTTGCTTGGACACCTCAACAAAATGGAGTTGTTGAAAGAAAGAACATGACAATACATAAAATGGCTCGAACAATGCTAATGGATTCCAAATTGACATATATTTTTTGGACATAGGCAGTGCATACAACAATTCACATTAAAAACAGAGTAATGCTCAGAAACAAAAATGAAAAAAATCCTTACGAGCTATGGAAAGGAAGACCAACAAATGTAAAGCACTTCAGAGTTTTTGGAAGCAAATGCTACATCAAAAGAGAAGATGGAAGAATGGGAAAGTTTGACTCTCGTGTGGAAAAATAAGTACTTGTTGGTTACTCAAGTACAAGAAATTCATACAAGTGTTACAACCTGAGATTGAGCAAAGTGGTGGAAAGCATCAACGTAACAATTGATCAAACAGGTAGACAAGAATTAAAGGAAGATGGAAATGAATCAATGGAACAACTTTACGAAGAAGAAACAAAAGATGAAAAATAAGGGGAAGACGAAGAGGATCCGACAGAAACAAAAGAGAAAGTTCAACAAGTAACTCATAAAACACCTAGCAAACGAGTACAAAAGAATCATCGTTCAAATCAGATTATCGGAAACAAAGATGCAAGAGTTGAGACTAGAAGAAGAATCCATTCACCAGAAAAAACACACCTAACTCTCACATCTATGATTGAGACAACCTATTTTGAAGAGGCCAACAAGGATGAATTTTGGAAGAAGGCCATGGATGAAGAATTGGATCAAATAGAGAAAAATGACACTTGGGAATTGGTTCCAAGACCAAAGGATAAGAATGTGATCGACACAAAGTGGTATACAGGAATAAATTGAATGAAGATGGACAGGTTACAAGGAACAAAGCTAGATTGGTATGTAAAGGATATGCACAGGTTGAAAGAATCGACTTTGAAGAGACATTTGCCCCAGTTTCCAGAATGGAAGAAATTCGATTTCTTTTAGCTTATGCATGCTCCAAAAATATTAAAGTGTATCAGATGGACATAAAATCATCTTTTCTAAATGGGGAACTTGAAGAAGAAGTATACATTGAACAATTAGAAGGATTTCAGTTGTCAGAGAATGCATATTATGCGTGTAAATTAAATAAGGCATTGTATGGTCTAAAATAGGCTCCTAGAGCATGGTACTCTAGACTGGATAAATATCTACAATAGGCAGGGTTCAGAAAAGGAGTGCAGACAACAACCTCTACATCAAGGTAAGTCAAGATAGTATTTTATTAATTGAAGTTTATGTTGATGATATTATTTTTGGTAGTGATGATGACATGTTAAGCCAACAATTTGCAAAGGATATGGAAAATGAGTTTGAAATTTCATTACTTGGAGAACTATCCTTCTTTCTAGGAATTCAGATACGTCAAAGCAACCAAGGATTTTTTATTTCTCAAACCAAGTATATCAGAGAAATGCTAAAGAGGTTTGGAATGGAAGATTGCAAACTAGTTATCACTCCCATGCAAACCAATTGCAAGTTAAGAAAAGATGACGATTCAAAGTTTACAGATCAGAGGAAATACAAGTCAATGATTGGTAGCCTACTATATGTGACAATGTTTAGACTAGATGTAAAGCAGGTAGTTGGAAAGGTGGCACGATTTCAAGCAACACCAAAGGAATAACATGTATTATCAGTGAAGAGGATTTTTAGATATCTCAAAGGAACAAAAGAGTTTGGATTATGGTATCCAAAAAAAAAGGATCTATCACTTATTGCCTACACAGATGCAGATTGGGCAGGTTGTATTGATGATCGACAAAGCACCAGTGGAGTATCATTTGACTTGGGTGAGTGTTTAGTATCATGGCTAAGAAAGAAACAATCACCAATATCTCTATCAACAATTGAAGCAGAGTATACTGCAACAACAACATGTTGTACATAGATTCTATGGATGAAACAAACTCTGACAGATATACAATTTGAGTATGACGAGCCTATTCCAATATATTATGATAATACAAGCACCATCAGTATCTCAAAGAACCCGATGATGCACTCCAAGACGAAGAACATTCCAATCAAGTATCACTTTCTATGGGAACAGGTTGCAGAAAACAACATCAGACTTGAGTATGCGGGCACAAAAGAACAAGTGGCAGACATTTCTACAAAACCACTTCCACTTGAAGCCTTTGAGTATCTTCTCCAGAGACTCAGAGTTATTTCTACTCCAAAATGAATGCTTTTGAATGCTTATCTTATATGTCTTAGATGTAAACGAGGAAGGACCATAAATAGGACAGTTCAGGTTGGGAGATCAGATAGATCATTTAAGGGGAGCAACCCTGGATGGAAAGATACCTTTGCCATTGATGACAAAGGGGGAGAGATTTATCATATGCAGAGGACAGAGGCATGAATCCAGAGGGAGTAGTGGTCATAAAGATGTAGAGGACAGAGGCATGGTTCTAGAGGGAGCATGAGTGTTATGAATTCAATATTGCATGACATGATTTCATTATTGCATCAGAGTGTTGCCATCTGTTGTTCCTGAGTCTGTACTTAAGGCTTAAAAGTACAGTGTCAAGGCATCCGAAAGTGGTTTAAATATGGAGAAGGGAGAAACGTCAAACTTCGGAGAAGGAAACTAAGGAATATTTCTTCATTGGCGTTGTCTGGCTTCCAACTGTTCCTGGATAGTTATGTCTCGTTCAATGGTTGCCCATGATTGTTCAAGTTCGGCCCGGTTAGTTACCGTTTTAAGGATGGTGTCGAAGAGGTTTAAGGCGATGTGTGTTTGGTTCAATAGTCCAGGTTCAACGTTAGGTTGAGTTGGTACAGAAACTATCATGGGGGAACAGTACAAGTAGGAAAAACTTTAAGAAAGGTTGAGTGCTGTCTCAGTTTGGTCTTATAAAAGAGAACTTACGGTTGCAGAATTAAAATATGGATGCAAATCTAAGGCTCGTTCCCGTAACTGTATTATATTTTAATAAAAGGTGTGAGATGGGAGAAAAACATTGTGCCGTTTACAGTGTAAGGTTCCTACCAGGGGAAAATCTCACGACATAAACAGAAAAGGAAAATATGTAAGAAAATAACCAATGTGACAAAGAATATATGTAGAATTCTGAAAATGCAGATTGGTCTTACACCACTGATAGCTGGCGCAGAGGAAAGACAATAAACAATTACAGAAAACCCAAATTCATTCGTTATAGTAGTGGTTGTACTAAAGTATAACGAAGCACATCAATTATGAATACAAATTGAAATGGAAAAATGAGAAACAAGGAAGAAAACTTGTAATACAATAGTGACGGAATTGAGAATCTCCAGATCTGCTTGTATTAAATCTCAATGTAAAAACTCTATTACAAAACCTCAAAAAGGGTCCAGCCTTGTTTATTTCTTTCTGGGATATATTTATACAATTTTTTACAAAGCAGGTAGAATCTCAATAGTCGCAAAATTTCAGTTACGACAGAGAAGAGATAAATCGCTCCATTTCTCCTACTGTGTCTTCACTTGGTGCCAGGTGTTTGTCGTCGCGCGGACTTGGTGCAAGTGATACATCTTTCCACTAGCTGGGATATGAGCCATGATGGTCCTTCTTGACAGCTGGCCTCGACGAAGTAACATTCTCGGGCTAACTGTTGCAGCTTGTCCTCCATTTGTGCATCGATGATGTCGAGGGCACTTAGTTGCGCGCTGGGTTTGATCATGTACTTATCAACTTGGACTATGTCCAACATATTCATCTGAGAGATATCAACCGAATCTCTTTCTTCCTTATCTTTTAGATCAAGTGAGATATGTTCCACATTCATTTGCATCAACGCTTTGGCATTGCCTCTGCTGTCAATGCCTAGTAGCTCGTCGTCTATAGAATTAAAGGCTTCTTCTAGGTAATTGGTTATCTTTTGGGCTTGCTCCTTTCCCATGGAGATGTTGTGCTCCCAATCCTTCAACATAATATTTCCTTGGGTTTGCTCCGAAATGGTGAACCTGGGAGTACCCGTCGAAACTCGGTTGTTCGTGGCTATTACCGCCTCCTGGAAGGTGACCCGAGCTGCTCCTGCATCCATTTCTCTGACCGATAAGTTCTTGAAAACCTGATTGATCAACAAACAATTTTCTCGTATCGCTCCCACCTTGGTGAGCAAATTATATTGTGCCGAAGAGATTCTGCTCCGAATCTCGATCGCTTGGGATTTGAATATCCCGATGTCTATCATTTTGCTCTTGGCGATTTCTACCCGAGCCTGCAGCTGTTCAATCAAACTCCTCTGTTGGCTCGCCTGCGTCCGACCATCCCGGACCGCCAACTGTTCTTTCTCAAGCTTAGCTTTGAGCACCTTTATTTCATTTTTGTCGGCCAATCTGGCCTGTTCTATTTCCACGCTCACCTGGCCTTTAGCATTTTCCGTGGCCGAGGCCAATCTGTCTTCAAGAGTCCTGATCAGGCGATTTTTTCTTTTAAGTTGGTTCTTTAAAAGTTCGACTGAGAATTGATTCGCCAAGGAATACACTCCTAGCATCCCTGCGATTTCAGTGGCGAATTGCTCATTTTTTTTATTTTTTCCGTCGGTCATGACTTTGAACTTTTTAGCAGTCGACTCTCCTTCCTGGTAAAATTCCATTTTTACTACCGCTTTTCTCTTTTTATCAAAGAAAAACTCATTCAGAGGGAGTTCTTCTGCTCTTATGGGCCTCAGATCCTCATTGAATATCCATCCTTCTTCGATAGTCCCCGACGTTGACTGCAAAGGAGTGACAGAAGTGATGGGTTCCTCGATCTGTTTCGCCAATTTTCCTGGGGTGTCGACCGGGTTCTGCTTCTTTGGTGATTCTGGGGTCTTTATCTCAGTCTCCAGATTCTGTTTCTTTGGAAGGTCTGGAGTCTGTACCTCTGCTTCGAGATTCTTCTTTTGTTCCTCCTCGTCCTTGTGTTTTCTAGGGTCAGGAGTTGCGTCTTTAGAACCTTCAACATCCTTCTGTTTCGTCTCCGAAATACCTAGACCTTCACCTCGCAATACAACGGGGAGGAAGCTACATCTGTGTTCCTGGAATTTCAGTTCGTCGGCTCTATCCTTGGGTGCCAAGGATTGGATCCGGGCCAGAATTTCTTCATAGGACCTCACTCCTCAGAAAATTTCATCCGAGGGCGAATTTTCATGCTCAAATCTTTTGAGCCCACAATTAGCTAAATGGTTGCTCACAACCCTCTGTGGATCGTGCTTCTTGTACTTGATGGAGACCAAATTTAGGTCTTCCAGGGCTGCAACCTCGGATTTGGCATGCCCAAAATCTAATAAAGAATAAGAATTCAACCGAATGGGAAAAAACGGCCATACCTTCTTTGAGTACCCTTTGATCTCTTTACTTACACCGCCAATTACCGTCTGTCGGGTGACCTCGCGACAAGCCAGCTTGTCAGGAATGAACAATGGCAGCGCATGAGGGGGAATAGAAGCCCTGAAAACTTCGAAGTATGAAAACTCTGCCTCCACGTACCAGTCCGCTATGCTGCTCAGATTTGTTGCAATGCTGTCCGAGATACGGGGTGGTGGGTGACCAAAAATGATGATATGCAGGGGCACCATCACCCAGTTAAAAATTTCATATGTGAAACTTTCTGCTTTATTTTCCCATAGTTTTTCATGATATACATGTATGGGTTTGTCTTCAGCCGGAGTCCAACCCCATCTCATCAATGGAAATGGTGTCATGGAACATATTGCGTCCATAATATATGCATACATGAAGAATGAGGACAGTCTCCCATTTTCCTTCTGCTCCCGGTACTCTGTGACCCGGTTGACCAAACTATCCGAAAGCATCTTTGCCCAATTGAAGGAGAAACCTTCTGCGACCCGAAATATTAGAGGCACCCACGCAAGGAAAAAATGCGATGTGTCCTCTCTCCCATATAACCGGCACGTCATCATGGCCACATATTTATACTGTGGTTCCAACGAAGCGATTGAATAAACACCATGGTCATTAGCTATGAACTTCGTGGTGCATGAAACCCAATTCTTTATAAAACTGGGCATGGTTTTATCATACTGTGTGCACTCCTTCTCCTTGAATTCCTCCAAGAACTCAGTTCCATATGTGTAGTCGAATGTCGTGGGTAGCTTATACATGGTTTGCAGGTGCTCAGGCCTAAACGTCCCTATGGTAACTCTCTGCTCATCCATGATAGTCCTGGTCGGTATGTCTACATGATCCAACGCCCATCGAACCATGTCATAATATGGTAGCAACCTTGGCCTGGCTGCTATTCTGTGCATTTCGGATTGGAAGACTATCTTTTACTTGGTGTTAAGATCATCTCTTTCATTGTCATCGGAGTCGTCGGAATAATCGACCAATTCTGATTGCAGAATGTATGAAACAAATGACCAGTTAGGGACCGAGTCGATACTTCGGGGCAAAGTATCGGAGACATTGTCTGAGCTTTGTCCTGCAACCTCAACATTCACCTTTGCTGCTTTCCGTGGAGCCATGGCTGAAGCTTGAGTTTTAGTTCTTCTGCGATAGAACTGCGTATACATATAGAAGTTAGTTTACTCAGGAGTGATGAGCTCTGCGTGCGATGAAAATGCATTTGTTACAATGAATTGCAGCTCTTACATATATTTGAAAAATCGGTACCTTTCAAAACTAGCCTGTCCAATCATATTTAGAAATAAATTGTCGCCGTAAAAACCTATCTTATATTCATAGATTTACCCTATTTCCCATTAATGTCATAAATTTTGGCGGTTTAAAAGTCAGTTGGCATATGGAATGAAAAGGCTTCCTCGAGAATCGTGCAAGCATCGAAATGTGGGATGTGTCTGATTCAACTTAATTACCCCACTCTCGCCAATGGTAATTAATATCTCGCTATTCGTTATATCGAGAAATTTTCTTTAACATTTTGAGTCTCTAATTCTTGAGACTGCGAAGATCGATTTAGGTTTAATTAAAGGTAATTGCGGTTTGGGGCTTGATTAATTTTATAATTATCACCTTCGCCATATCGCGACTCGGAGCTTCGAAGATAAGTTTCTGGGAGATTTGTATGCCGAGTCGCGAAACCGCGAGATGGAGATAACACGACTTAATTAAGGGGAAGATAATCTTGGATTGAGTGATTAATTAATCATGTTATAATTACATCGTGACTTCGTGAGTCGGGGTTTGGAAGCTGTAACTTTTGAAAAAAATAGTGCTGAGTGGCGAAATGCCGAGAACAACCTTTACCATGGTTAGCTTTTTGCCTTTAATCCTTGACATGGGTTATCCAGAAAAGACCTCGTATTTTCGGCTCTCGGGGTTGTAAAAATAAAAATTTTGGTTTGGCGAACGCTGAGGCGCGAAACCCCGATGACGTCTAATCATGAGTTAAAATATTTTGCCTTGGTTACTGCTTTGAGTGAAAAATTAAAACGACTTCGCCGTTTCATGACTCGGGACATGTGAATTCATGAATTATAGTATCCGACCTACGATATCCCGAAGTAAAACAAAAAGAGTGAACATTCTTATGAAAGGTAGGACTTGTTTCGAGAGTAGAAAATCATCGCTGCTCACGTGACAAGGTTTCAGAGGTCTCAAAATATCGGAGGGAAAAAGAAAACCATCTTTAGATTTCAAGTATCAAAATGAAAATTGTAATAGACAAAACAAAACAATGGCGGCTCCAACATAGGCTCCAACTAGGGATCCCGCCTTCCTGTGAGGCGGGAAGAACAGTATACCACGTGCCAATATTGGGTAAATGGAGTCAAAAACTCAATCAGGTGGAAAGGTTGTCGAGAAAAGAGGATCGAGGGGGGAAAAAGACTTCGTTCATTACCTTAATTTTTTTTTTCAAAATCAGATACTCTTTCCAAACACAGCTGTAGTCCCTTTCACAATTTTCTCTTTCCTGCTGCTAAATTTAGGTATTCTTTAAGACAATCAAAATGACCCTAGGAGACCCAACAGAGCTTGTGGATTTTGGCTTGCATCAAAAGGATGAGATTATATGTTTTTAATTGGGGAGTCCCATCTGAATTTGGGATGTGGATCAGGTTTTAGAAAGCATTGGTTACTAGAGTAGAGTGATATTCATGTATAACAGCCTTACATATATCTCAGACATTGCTTCACTGCCAGCGAGCCTGTTCAGTACCCTGGTGAAGTTATCTGGCCCCTTTTACTGAATTTCCTTTCACCAGTTCGGAATATCTTTATGCATTTAAATGCTGAGATGAGGGCAATCATTTCTGAATTTCCTTTCATCATCTCTTGGACTAGGTGGGGGCAATCATTTCTGAATTTCCTTTCATCGTCTCTTGGACTAGGTGGGGGCAATCATTTCTGAATTTCCTTTCACCACCTGTCTTATAATTTATTCTTTGAGCGCGAAGATGGGGGAAATCAGTTTGTATCAGGGCTGATATCTGTGTAATATTTTGCATTAGAGGTCTGTCAACTTACTTTGATTACTTGGTACCAACCTTCCCTTGACCTTCATGACATCTTCGTTCTTTGGGAGAAAAGGAAAATAAATTTTTAAGGGCATCCCATTTGAGAAAGCTTTAATCCTCCGATGCTGTTGAAAAATCTAGGAAAGTTAGGATCGCTCTAAACGTTCCTTCGCTTAGCAGGGGATCAAGTAGTTGTGAAGACCCACTTTCCTTTCAAGATCTGTTTCGAAACTCATGAGGTTTAAAACGAAAAACTTTTATCCCTTCATAATGACACAAGAAGATGGGGACTGGCTAAAAGTTAGACCCGAAGATAGACAGGATACCAGGTAGTGATTCATTTACCGAAAATACAGAAGGTCAAACAGTTCGAGACTGACTCTTGAAGATATCTTTGGGGACAGTTCATTTTGACCGACCATTTTTAGATTGAGTGTATCGCTATTTTCAATCAAAAATTATCGAGCCAAGAAACAATCCTGTTATCTAACATTTTAGCCGATATTGCAGTTTGAATGACGTTACCTCGATTTTCCTTAACAGTCTTTCATAACATGTGTTTTTGAGAAAGTCCTTTTTACCTTTTCATTTCACTTTCTTTGCGCAATAGGAAACTATTTTAGGTATTACCTATTTTATGTCGATCCCTTTCTGACACTGACCTATAAATTACCTTTCTTGCTAGTTCTCGTATGCAGCTGGGCTCCTGTAAAAGCAAATACGAATCTTATTGGAAATGTGTCGGGAGTTTATGAATAAAAACCAAAAATCAAAAGCAAATGTTTAAATGAAAATATATGTATGTACAAAGCATATATAATGAAATTTATTTATTTAAGATTTTTTTTAATCTGGCGACTATCACTTCATGTAATGCTTTAGATACCGCCCGTTGACAGGGGCACTGAGGACTTCTCCGTCTATATTTTCCAGAAGGAAGGAATTTTTCCCTTTCGGAGCCGAGACTTTGAATGGTCCATACCAGAGGTGGTCAAATTTACCATGCTTCGCAGCTTCCTCTTTTCTTGCATCCCATCTTAGTACTAAATCACTTGGAAGGAATTCCCTGTCCTTCACCTTAAGGTCGAACAATGCTTTCATATCATCTTGGTACTTCTACATCTTTTCATCAACTTCAACTCTATGCTGTTGAACCTCAATCAGCTGGTTAATTCTCCTGGTTACATGATTGGGTTCTTCGTTTTGATCCTGCCATAACTTCATCACGGGTAGTGCTAGTTTTATAGGTAGAACAACATCTGTCCCATAGACCATTTGAAACAGAGAAATGCCGATAGACCTTTTAGTGCTGATGCGGTTTGCCCATAATGCGTATTTTAAGTGCACATGCCAAGACCTTTTATTTTCATCCAGTACTTTCTTGATTATGTTCACAAGTCTCTTGTTAGATGATTCGGCCAATCCGTTCCCCTAGGGGTAATATGCAGTGGAATGGCCGAGGACGATGTTATACTTCTGACAGAAGCTGATCATAGACATAGATTTAAAGGCCTGGGCATTGTCGGTAACTATCTTTCGGGGACAACCGAATCTTGACAAAATATTGTCTTCCAAGAAATCGATCACCACCGAGTCTGTTGCCCTTTTGGTTGGAATGGCTTCCACCCACTTAGTAAAATAATCTGTAGCTGTTAAGATCCACTTATGTTGAGCACTGGAATGGGGATTAATCTCCCCTATGAAGTCTAAACCCCATTGTTGAAATGGAGCTTCAGCTTTGACTGGAACGAGTGGCAGTGCAGGGAGATTCTATTTACCAGCGAATATTTGACAAGGGTTGCAAGCACGCACTTTGGCATTGATGTCAAAAAAGAGTCTCGGCCAATAATATCCAACCCCCAAGATTTTGTAGGCTGTAGCTCTCCATGCATGATGCCCCCCACAAACTCCCTTATGAAATTCATCTATAACCCGCTGGGTTTCTGATTCTACTAAACAGACTAGCAGGAACCCGAGTGGATCCTTCCAATATAGCTGGCTTTCAGATATACAATATTTAACTGCATGGAGTTTTAAGGTTCTGCATTTAGACGGTGATAGTTGATCTGGTCATTTTAGGTTCAGCAAGAAAAACACTATGTCTCTGTACTAGCCCGATGATAAGAACTTCTCTTCGATCTGGTTTGGACTCGTTCCTTCATCTGGTTCATTTAGGTCTGTGTCTTCATCGATTCCCTGTAGGCAATTGATATCAAGAGCCCTGAGATTTGATTCAGCTAAGAGTCTGGCTAGGGCTTTCCCTTTTATCAATTTGGTCGGTTTAACTTCCAAATCGAATTCTTAGATTTTAGCAAGCCATCACCCTCTTTTTCCATCACTGTCTGGCTGTACCAATATATCTTTCACAGAACTGGTAGGCATGTACGCAATAATTTTCGAATGTAGTACATAAGTTATGAACGCCTTTAGCGCTTTTACCATTGCATATGCCTATTTTTCTATTATGTCATACTTCATTTCTACGTCTCTAAGGATCTTGCTAAAAAACGCGATCGACCATTCGAATCCTTCGTCATCCTTTTGTAGGAGCACTGCGGCGATAGTATGTTCAGAAGCAAATGAGAAGATAAGAAAATCTTTCAGATAATCTAGGCTTGCTAACACAGGTGCCTTGCTTATGAATTTTTTAATATGCGTGAACGATGCTCTGGCTTCAGTCGTCCAATTTACTCCGTTATCTTTCTTCAACATTCCTGTGATCAATTTGACAATCTCAGCGAAATTGGGGATAAACCTTCATAAAAAATTTATAGTTCCTAAGAAATATTGAATCTCTTTTACATTTATGGGAATATTTATAGTATTTATTGCTTCAATCCTCTTAGGATCAATCCTGATCCCATCTCTAGATACGATATGGCCCAGAAGCTTACCTTCTCGCATAGCGAAATGTGATTTCTTTGGGTTCAGAGATAGACCAAACCTGCGACAATTTTTGAAAGTCTGTTTCAGATGGATCAAGTGTTCTTCATCGGTTTTAGAAAAAACCGTCAAATCGTCGAGGTAAATGACTACGAACTTGTCTCTTTCTCCTACGAAAGCGATGTCCATAGCAAACTGGAATGTATCCCCTGCATTCATCAAACCAAACGGAATTTTGTCATACATAAATGTACCCCATGGCGTGGTGAAAGCAGTCTTTTCCCTGTCTTGTTCATTCATGGCGATTTGGTTATAACCAAAGAACCCATCTATCATAGACATTCGGTTTGATCCAACTACTTTCTCTAGTACATGGTCCATCTTGGGCAGCGGGTAATTATCTTTGAGAGACGACTTGTTTAAGTTTCGAAAATCCACACACAATCTGATTTCCCCGTTCTTTTTCCTGACTGGGACTAGGTTAGCTACCCAGTCCGAGTATCTCAGAGGTACGATTATTTTCGCGTCCAAGAGTTTTTTAACTTCTTTTTCTATCACAGGTAATAGAATGGGGTTAATTTGTCCAAGATTTTTCCTAAACGGTTTGACCCTAGGCTTCAAAGGTATCTTGTGATCAATAATGGAAGTGTCATACATTTTCAATTCATCATAGGACCAGGCGAAAACATCTTTATATTTTCTGAGCAGGTCTTTATACTTGACTTTCGCTTTGGGAGGGAGGAACTTGGATATTTTTACTACGTGGGATTCTTCTTCAGTTCCTATATCATAGTCCTCCACTTCTTCTGGTTGGGGCTGCAAAGTGGATTTTACAGGTACATCGTTCTGATAAAAAAGCCTTTCCAGCGGAATCAATCCTTTCAGAATCTGATTGATTTTAAGGACCAACATACGATGATCCGCAATTTTTTCTCGGAAGGTTTCAGGGTCTTCCCCTTCTTGCATGATCCACATTGAGTCATTTTGATTTTCTTGGTCAGCATGAGTTTCAGAGAATTCGCCTACTGCTGCAAGGAATTTCTTAATTTGTTCGTCATCTTCAAAGACTTGCCAGTGTCGGATATTGTCTGGTATGGAGGGTTTGTATCTGATTTCAATGTGATACTTCAGTTTGAAGGTCATGGGGGGAGAGAAGGTTGAAGCTGCCTTTGCCAATGCATCAACATGTAGATTCTTAGCGCGAGGGATAAAATGGACTTTCATGGATGAGAAATTTTTTTCCATGAGATCCCAAGCACAATTTCTATACGCTCTTAGTCTGGGATGCCTGGCTAGGTACTGAAGGTTTACTTGTTTGACTATTAATTATGCATCACCATATACTTACAAGTTTCTTATATTTAGCTTTCTGGAAGCCTCTAATCCTAAGATCAATGCTTCATATTTGCATACGTTATTAGTGTAATCTATGTCCCACTGCAAACGGTAAGAGAAAGGAACAATGAACTTACCTTCATGCGCCACTAAAAGCACTCCAGCACCTGCCCGTTCAGAATATAAAGCACCATCAAAATACATTTTCCAGACACCAATACTACACATATCTTCTGTCATGAGGTTTAACTCTTCTTGCTTTGTGTCGATTTCCTCTGGACAACCATCCAGGCCATTATCAAAAGACAAGATGCAATTTCCCAGATCTTGATCTGCAATGTAAATAGGGAAATTGTTTGGGTTTTGAGGGTCATTGTCCGTATATGCTAATCTTGTTTCTCTATACAACCGAGTGAACTGACCACCGAACATGGGGATTGTGGAATAGGTCATGTCCAACTGTAGAGAACCCCCCAACTTGGCTCCCCATGACCTGGATAACAGCATGCCGTACTTAGGGGGAATATCTGCGATAACCACATCCATCAGGATACTCTTAACTGGGACCTGCGCCAGGGTAACTACTAGATCTTTTATCATCCCCATACATTTATCCTTCCTCGAGTCAAAAGAGTAAATATTTCCATAAGGTCTTGTGATCTGGAGCCCCAACTTCTCCATTATAATCTTGGGCATAACATTATGGGAAGCTCCGGAGTCTAACATACAATTATGCAGCAACTGGTCATATACGTTCAGAGTGATATAAAAGGGAGCGATGTTGTCTTTGGACCCTTCAAAATGGGGACCAAAAGTGATGTTAGGTCTATCATCTTCCAAGTTTATAACATCAGACTGGCTTTCTAGTTCGGAGACACCTATCATCTTTCTAGTTTATATCTCTTCTATGTGTGAAAATATTGTTGTGTGTCCTCTTTTTTTGAAGCCCCTTCTGCGACATTTTGTTTGACAGTTTTCAACTGATATTAAATTTTCTAAAAACGTTGCAAAAATCTTTGTTCATATCGAGGTTTGTATCGTGGACCAGATTGAGGACCGAATTGAGGACCAAATTGAGGATTGTATTGAGGATCGGATGAAGGTCTAGAAATTTTTTTAACATAAAGATGTGGAGCTATAAGATTTTTAAAATTTGATCTTCAGATTAAAGAGTTTTTATTTTTATTTTTAAACATTTGAGTTGTAATCTTTTAAGTCAATGACGACTTTAGTTCCAGGGGGGGGGGGCACATTTTATTACTTGTATAAGGCTATCTATATTGTAAAAAGGGTCAAACTTTGAAATATTTGATTGTAGTCTTGAATGCTCAGTAGTTGAGAATATTCCAGTAAAAT
Organism: Picea glauca; assembly: GCA_000966675.3. NCBI lineage: Eukaryota > Viridiplantae > Streptophyta > Pinopsida > Pinales > Pinaceae > Picea > Picea glauca. The sequence goes on from JZKD02S1884990.1 coordinate 211,909, forward strand.
ACTCTCTCAAACTCCATTTCCAACGAGACTTTTAAAGGGTCAAGGCCAAACCCTTAAAAGTACTCTTTTTGCGTGGATTGTGTACTCTTTCTTTTTGGTGCCTTGTGTCTCTCTTTGGAGTTTTGTGGATTATTCACTTAAAAATATTGCAACAAACATAATGTCTAAATTAATCAATCTATTCATAGAATCAGATAAGTTAGATGGACCCAATAATTACAAATCTTAGAGTCGGCACATGCAGAACACTCTAATCTATAATGAATTATGGCGTGATATTTGTGATGGTGATACTGCTCCAACTAAGCCCACCAACGCTACTTCTTTAGCAAAATGGAATTTGAAAGATGAAAAATCACTTGCTTTGCTACGTTCTTCTGTAACTGAACACATGTTTGTTCATATTGAGAATTCCAAAGATGCATGGTCTGCTTGGAATCTATTAAAGAAGATTTTTGATAATCCTACTGCATCTCATAGAGTTTATCTACAATTTAAATTGATTAAACAAAGATTAGCATACAATGGTGATGTATTAGAATACATTTCTTGAATTAGGAACATTCATCAGGAAATCATCAAAGGCGGTTTTCCTAAACTTGAAGATAGTTTTCTAGTCTCCATTGTAATATTGTCTTGCCTCCATCTTATAAGAATTTTCTTGAGACTTTGCAAATAAATGATAAGTTATCAGCTGTGACTTTTGATTCACTTTGTGAATTACTGGATCAACATAGTAAATCTTTTGGAAAACAAAAACAATCAGGAGAAGATCTTCTTTTCACTAAAGCTGAAAGTTCTAAAGGAAGAGGCAAATCAAATTTTGGAAATTTTCAGAATCAGTCTTCTAATCAAGGCCATGGCAGAGGTCATGGTCAAGGTAGAGGTCATAGAAATTTTAATCAATAAAATTTTCAAATTAATCTTCCCAATAATAATGCACAGTAAGGAAGAGGCATGAATTTCAGTCAAGTAAGATGTAAAAGATGTTTAAATATGGGTCATTATGCATCAAATTGTCTTACAAGCAATTATCAATTTCGAAATTTTAAGCAGACATCAAATTCAAATTCTCAATAATCAACTCAATATGCATAAGATCAAGATTACTAGGATGACCAATATGAATATGTTTTTTTAGCAGTTCAACATGTAGATTCATTTGAAAATGATTGGATATTGGACATAGGGGTTACTCAACATATGGATTATCGCATAGAATATTTTTGGAATTATAAATATGTTCAACTAAATCCCATTTATTTATTTGATGATACAACTCATATACCTCAAGGAAAAGGTTCAGTGAAATTTTTTCTCCCTGGAATTGGTGAAATATGGATTTCAAATGTTTGGTATGTACCATCTTTTAAGAAAACATTGTTATCCTTAGTCACAATCAGGCAAGCTGGGCATCAAATCGTCATGCAAGATGGTTTGGTGAAGATTAAGTCAGAGAAGGATAACTTGAAAATAATAATGTCTCAATATGAATATGGGAAGTTACTAAGAATGAATGGGAAAGTCATCCAAAGAAAGCAAGAGGTTGCAACAACAATGGATTTTGAAATTTCTTCATTCAGATTATGAAATTTTCGATTTTCTCACTTAAAATTTGATATTCTCTTGAAACTTAAGTCCCAAGATTTGGTAAAGGGTTTACCAAATTTCAAGAAAGAAAATTCCAAGTGTGAATCTTGTATTTTTGGCAAGCAAAAGCGAGAATCTTTTCCAACCAGCTCATGGAAAACAACAAAGTATTTGGAGTTGATTCACAGTGATATATGTGGTCCAATGGAATCTTCTTTCGGTGGATGTTGATACTTTATATTGTTTATTGATGAACACACTAGAATGACATGGGTGTACTTTTTAAAGGAAAAGTCTAAAGATTTTGAAAAGTTTGTAAATTTTCAACACATGGTTGAAAATGAAACTAGAGAAAAAATTGCTTCTTTGAGAACTGATAATGGAGGTGAATTCACTTCAACTAAATTCAATGATTATTGTTGAAACAAAGGAATTAAGAGCAACTGAAAAATTCGTATACTCCATAGAAGAATGGAGTTACTGAAAGGATGAACATAAATCTCATGGGAATGTCAAGATCTATGATGTAGTTTAAAGGGTTGAGCACAAAATATTGGGCTGAAGCAGTCAATACTGCAGTTTATCTAAGAAATCGATCACGTACATCGAATTTAGATGGAAAAACTCCTTATTAAGCTTGGTATGGTTTTAAACCCAAGGTAAATCATCTTAGGGTTTTTGTCTCAACATGTTATGCTTTAGTTCCTAAGGAAAAGAGGACTAAATTAGAAAACCAAAGTATGAAGTGTACTTTCATTGGATAATTTGATGAAAATAAAGGGTATAGATTAATTTCAGATGGAAAATTCATTGTCAATAGAGATGCCATTTTTGATGAAACTGAAAGTAATAGTTTAGATGAGATTAATCATCTCCTTAGTCATTTAGAGAAGAAAAAAAATAAGCGTAAAGGTAAATTGAACAAGTCAAAGCAAGCATTGGTTTGAAAAAGACTTTGTTTCTACAGAAGACATCTCTTTATCAAAAAATTCTTCTGATTCATCAGATAATGAAATGACAAAAGATTCTTCTGATACAAAATCTTCAAAAGAATCTTCTCCAACCTCAGATATTTCAGATGAAAGAAGAGCCTCATTTTTTGAAAATCCTCTTTTCAATAATAATGGTGATTTAGATCCACAATCCCCTCAACATAAGAAGCCAAAATGGGCCGAAAAACTTCTCAAATATGTTCATTCAAATGAAATGAACAAAACAGGAACTAGGGGATCTTCAAGAGAATAAGCTAATTTTGCTCATGCTTCCACTGAACCTACTTCTTTTGCTGAAGCAACTGGACATAAATAATGGCAGGAAGTAATGATTAATGGATATGATTCAATACTTGCAAATGGGACTTGGAACTTAGTTTATTTTCCACATGATGCTAATCCCATCGGTTGTAAATGGTTTTATCGAGTAAAGTACAAGCCCAATGGTAAAATTGACAAGTACAAAGAATGACTCGTTGAAAACGGTTTTGCTCAACATGAAGAAATTTATTATGAGGAAACTTTTTCACCCACAACTAAATGGAATACTATCAGAATGGTTATCAATTTGGCTACACATAATGGTTGGAAATAACATCAAATGGATGTCAAAAGTTCCGTTCTGAATGGAGATCTAACGGAAGATATTTTCATGACTCAACCATGAGGTTTTGAAGCTAAAGGACAAGAACATAAAGTTTTCAAACTTGTGAAGGATTTATATGGTTTGAAACAAGCTCCTCGAGCTTGGTATGCAAAAATGGATGAGTACCTACGAAAGGTGGGTTTTCAACGAAGTGAATCAGATGATACATTGTATTTTCGAATGCAAGATAAGAACATGGTGATACTTGTACTCTATGTTGATGACTTAATCATAACAGGAAATAATGAAGCTCACATCAAACAGGTTAAGGAAGAACTTAAAGAAGGGTTCAAAATGATTGATTTAGGGACACTTCATTATTATCTTGGAGTTGAATATCTCAACATCCTAACCAAATATTCCTTATTCAAACTAAGTATGCCACTGAATTGTTAAAGAAATTTGGCATGGAATATTGTAAACCTT
>JZKD02S1884990.1:233192-245526 GCA_000966675.3 Picea glauca
TCCATGAGAGACTCTTCATAAGCAGTCTGGGTGAGATGAGGAAAAGGAGGAGTGTCTTCTAGGCAGTGGATTTCAGGATCCAGCTCATCTGTTTCTCTTTCCTCCTCATGGGCAATCAGATTGTTCTGAAAAGAGGCTTGGATTCTCTGGTCTTCTCTGTCTCTTCCCCTTTCTTTGTGCATAGTTGGGGGAGAAATATTATTTTGCCTCTTGAAACCTCCTTTATTTTCGGTGTTCTGAGGACCCTTGTACATTTGTTTTCTTTCCACCTTCAATTTCTCCACTTCTTCGGTCAGTAATTTCATTATCTCGGTTAGTTCATTCACTTGAGGGTGGGGCAATGATGGGCTGGAAGTTGAGGCTTCAAATCTTCCCTTTCTTCTGTCTGCGTCTGCTTTGTTCCTCAGTCTGTCAACCGCCAATATGTTGGATTCCACTTCTACGACATCGTCTTTCATTTGAGCTAGGGAGGTAGCTCTTATTTCTCTCAATAGCAGGCAGAAATCAGGATCAAACGCACCAACATATGAAATTTGGGTGGATGCCTCTGAGGGATTTATCTCTGCAGGGATCTTGTTGTACATCTTATTAAATCTTTTGGAGAAGTCTAAGATAGATTCTCCTTCCATTTTCCTCAGAGACCCAAACTATGTCATGTAATACATATAATCCTTCCTGTCTCCCCACTGTCTCAGGAAAACACTATCCAGAGCCTCAATTCCAACAATGGATCGGGGGCCAGTCCTATGAACCATTTCCTGACCTCACCATCTAGGCTCTGGACAAAGACTCTCATCCAGACATCTTCACTCTCGATATTCAAGTTGTCTGCATAACTGTAAAAAGCAGCTAGGTGCTCTTCAACAGTTACGTCTCCCTCCCCACTGAACTTGGGCATGTATTTCAAATAATCTCCATCCAGGAGGGGATTCATAGGATGTGGTAGGATTAAAGGAGCATATCTAGCAACAACTATGGTGTCCATTCTATTTAGAGGGGGATTAACACCAGCCATAGGGATATTGGGTAGAGGAGAACTCGGAGGAGAAGGAGTATGGACGGGAGATGTCGGAACAGAGGTTCTTGGAGGAGACAATGGAGAAAACAAAGAGAGAGCCAAGGGACCTGAGTGTGCAGATGCTTCTCTCTGTGCAGTAGTAGCAACAAAAGGAGGGGTGGTGAAACCTTCAGAAGATTGAGGTCTGTGATGAGGCACGACTTCCAGGGAGGGGGGAGTGACAAGGATCTCTCTTTTTGATACCAGACCAGGAGGAGAAAACTTAGCAGGAACACTCCCAAAATTCAGAAAATGGGACACCTCAGAGGAAGGACGACTAGGAAGCTGAGAATAAGAAAATGGAGTTCTCACAGAAGGGGAAGGTGGATTACCTATTTCGGCGATGGAAACTTCTTTCATAGAGCTCTTTCCCTTTCTGCGCACCGATTCCGAGTCAACTTCTGGTGTAGCTAAAGGCAAGTGTGGATTAGACCTCGTGTGTCTGCCTTTCGAAGCCACAATTGATAGAGCAGGTTCTCCCTAGTGGAGTCGTCACAATGGATTCGCTAGGTGCACAGTAGCAATCTTCAAGTTCTGATATCTGATGCACCTTCAGAATCAGTTGACCTTTGTCGTTCAAATCCGGGGAAAATATTCAACTTCGTCCCCGACAACGGCACCAGAAATGTTAGCGTCAGAAGTCACTCCTGGATTGCTTGCAGGAGCAGAACCTGACACCCATCAGTTTAATGTCACGATTTTAAAGGGGTGATCGAATGGGTGGAAACTCAGAACAATATCATCTCAACTCTGAAACTAGGTTGGGTATGTATGAATGAGTGAGGTCTTGATAAACTTCAAACGGTGAGTTGCAATAAGGGTGAGTAGATGGAAGAATTCATAGGAAGGGTGCAAAGGTATGCTATAGGCATTAGGCTTCTAACAGACTGTGAGAGTAGGCACCTGAAGACAAGATCTTCTTACTTCCAAATGAGGGAAACCAGAGAAAACAACAATGCGACAATAAATCATTTACCATAACATAACTGTGTTAATTCATACGAAGCATTCGATCATGAACTCTCCAGCAAGAGATGAAACATAGATGGAAAAGGAAAACTGTTTGTCATAAAACAAGAAGTCTCAAACATAGATACATAACCAGGGAACCAGAATGGTCACTAAAATTTTACAGTCGGGAGCTTCGCTCTACCATCGATAGATACAAAAATGGCGAAAACGCCTTCATATACCCAGAACAACAACAACAACAAAATCAAGACACCGCATTGAAGGCTTTGCGTCTGCATGGCTTTCTGACAGTCAACCTTTGAAAGATCGTGCAACTTATGTCAGACACAATCTAACTCTTTCATAGTTCCAACGGCGAATCGACGTGCCTTTAATTCATTGCCGTGCTTTCCCATTATGGCGGAGGCGATGTCTAACCACCACCAATCGCTTCAATAACTGCTTCATCGAGATTGAGGATGGCCCAACCAACTTGGCACCTTTGGGATGTGGAGGGCCTCCCACGTTGCCACCTGGAATAACTGACTGTCCTAAAGAATGGGCGTGGAGGCCAGCGTGGAAGGTGGGGCACGAGAACGGAGTGATGGGGCCAAAACAACGGGGAGTGGAGTATGAAGCGATGAGGGGACGAGAGAGGTTACAGGGGAGACACATGGTAAAAGGTGATAAGTGAAGGAGGCAAGAGAGTAGATGTGATGGGCACATCTTAGGGGGAGGCTGACGTGGAGGGAAAGAGACACGTGGCAGGTGGTGAGTGGACGATGAGAAGGAAGGAGGACCATGCAGACCAAAGAGGGGAGGTGGATGGATGATACACGTCAGTAGGAGAAAGGTGGTTCTAGAAGATGACATGACGGGAGAAGGGCCCACGCAGGCTAAACACAGAACAACTGAGAATGATGGGATCACGTGAGTGCCGTTGATCTGGGCGCTAAGATCTCGGCCGTCGGAAAGCTGCGCGCCTGATTCCGGACCCCCCCCCTCTGCTTAAAGGTAGAAAGGCAGGGGGGTCCGAAATTGCCTTTATCGCTGTTGATCCGGGCGTGTTGATCTGGACTGTTGAAGAGATGCGCCCCTGATTCCAGACCCCCCCCTCCGCTTAAAGGTAGAAAGGCGGGGGGGGGGTCCGGAATCCCATATGCACCTTTGATTTGGGGGCGCAGATGCACGCCGTCCAGATCCGTTCACTGCTTACCATGGGCACATTTACATATGAACATAGGACAAGTGGGTTTTTAACCCATCCTTTTGCATTCTAACCCCCTAACGAGAAATATCAAATTCCTGCAATAAAAATAACCATCGAGTGACCCGTCCATTAGTAATTGGTTTATTAGCTAGATATGTAATGGCATAATGATCAGTATAGAGAGTAACTGGATAGGTTGTTATATAATGACGAAATTTATTGATGGCATGTATAACAACTAAAAACTCTTTCTCTATTACTGTATAATTAAGTTCAGCTGGAGTTAGATTCTTGCTAATAAAATAAATGGTGTAGGGTTTCTTTTCTTCTTCCTGTCCTAGAACAATGCCAATGGCAATGTCTGAGGCATCAATGGAGATTTGAAATGGTATTTTCCAATTAGGTCCTCTCAACACTGGTGCTGTTGAGATCAATTTCTTGAGTCCCGCAAAAGCCACATCGCATTTATCAGACTAGTGGAATTCTACATTTCTTGTCAAAGCATGTAAAGGCACATCGGTTTTTGAAAAATTTGGCATAAATCTGCGATAGTATCCTGAAGCACCAAGAAAACTATGTACCTCAGTTTGTGTGTGTGGAGTAGATAGATTAAGAATTACCTCAATTTTTGTTGGATCTACTCTAATTCCATCTACAGAAATGTAATGCCCTAATACCACACCTTCTGTCATCATCATGTGACATTTTTCGTGGCTTAAGCATAACCTGGTAGCAATGCACCGTTCTAATACCTTCTCCAGATTAGTCAAGGCTTGATTGAAATCATCGCCATATGGAGTAAAATCATCCATGTAGACTTCAAGCCCTTCACTAATTAGGTCACTGAATATGTTCATAATGGCCCTTTGGAATGTAGCTAGAGCATTACAAAGTCCGAAGGGCAATGCTTTGTATGCAAAGGTACCCCAAGGACATGTGAATGTCGTTTTATCCTGATCTTCTGGGGTAATCTGGATCTGATTGTAGCCGCTAAAACTGTCTAGGAAGGATAAGAATTTATTCCCTACCAAGGTATCCAGGACCTGATCGATGAAAGGTAATGGAAAATGATCTTTTTGAGTAGATTTGTTTAGCTCCCTGTAATCAACACAGATTCACCACTTCCCATTTTTCTTTGGGACGATGACTAATGGGGAAACCCATCGACTATATGAGATAGGGTATATAAAATCTGCGTCCAACAACTTTTGTAGCTCTTCTTTAACAATATCTCTAAGGTGGGGGTTTAGTCTCCTTTGCGATTGTCGGATGGGTTAGGAGTCTTTCTCAATATAAATGTGGTGTGTGTAGAGTTGTGGGTTAATACCTTTCATGTCAGAGTACTCCCAGGAAAAATCTTGCTGGTATTTAGAGAGGGTTTGGATTAGCTTTTGTTGTTTTTGCTCTTCTAGGTTGGCATTAATGTTCAGAGACTTCCCTGGTGCGATATCGACGGGTTTGCTGTTGTGGACAACGGTAGTCGGAATTTGTTGTTCCATTAAATATTCCAAGGGGTCTCCCTATGCTTCAAAGTCTAGAACAATTTGGATCATCTGGCATGTTGGGTTACTTACAACGGCTAGGCTGTTAATAAACCTATTGATTACATCATCCTCTAGTTGGTTCTTGATCTTGAGGGCTTCTTCCATCATGAGTGGGGGACGCAGATCCTTCTCTAGATATCATGGAGGTGGCAATTGCAGATATACGATTGTTGGACTGGGTTTGGATGGAGGGTATAAGATGAGATTCCTTGTAACACCTCCTCTCGCAATTGTCATTGTACCCGATTGGCATCTTATGTATGCATGAGATGTCGCGAGGCATGGTCTACCCAATATCAGTGGATGCCCTTCGAGTCCACTTTTTGGGTTGATGATGAGAAAATATGTGGGATATTCCGAGGAATCAACTAAAATGGCTATATCATGTAGTGTGCCGAGTGGTTTGACCACTGATCGATTGGCCAATTACAACATAATCGGGGTTGGGTCGAAAGAGTGAAATCCCAGGGAATTGCAGGTTTCCATAGTTAGAATGTTGATGGCCGCCCCCAAATCGACTAGGGTATTTGGAAAGGATTAACCCTGAATCTGTACTATTATTATGGGGTTCCCTAGATCTGCATATTTAACTAGTGTTTCTCTTCCCAAAATTAGATCGGATAAGGCTTCCACTACATGAACTGTTGATGATGAATTTTTGATTTTTCTGACAGGCTTCCTCCCACATAGCTCCTTGTTTGTCTTTACGTAGATCGGTATGTCTTGCAGGGCTTGCAGGAGTGGAATTTTGATGTATAAATTCCTGAGTTCCCCTACAGTGTCGAAGTTAGGATATACGGTGGGTTTCACTATCATCAGTCTTTCAGGGAACAAAGGGGAGGGAATTGCATCCTTATCAAATTCTTGTGATTCGATTGTGTCCCTCCCTTGCCTGATTTCTTCTGTTATTACCACAGTCAAGGGTGTTATTCCTGGTTGTTTTTCATTCCCCTATTCTTGGGGAACGTCATTTTGTTTGGGAGAGTTGATGCACCCCAATCTTAACCGAAGTTCATTGCACCCTACTGGATTGATTTCCCCTTCTATAGTTTCCATAATCTGGACTAGATGAGCTGGTCTGTTTTTGGGATTCGGGTGGGGTTGGGAAGGTAATTGAGGGCGCAATTGTGATTGGGGCAATGGGAGTGGAGTTTGTAATGGAGGTTGGATTTGAGAGGTCATCCCCATAGGTTGGTTATTCATCCTCATGGGGCGCTGCCAGTTTTGGTTCCAATTTGGGTTTTGGGTAGTCGAGTTAGGCCATTGTGGAGGGTAGGTATTATTCGAATTTTGCCAGGATGAGGTGGGGTATTGAGAATTTGGCCAATTGGAACTTGTAGTTGGTTGATTTTTCCAGTTGGGGTTTGTGGCAGGCTGGTTTTTCCAAGTGGGGATTGCAGGTGAGTACTGCTGGGGCTTCTAGTTCTGATTAGTAAATGGCTAGCCCTGCCATGTGTTGCCAACATTCTTTGTTGATTATACTGTCTAGGATTCTTCTGTTGATTGTACTGTCCAGGAAAGAAAGAGGAAGGGTCCTGAAATGTATTTTGAGGCCAGGACTGCCACTGACGGCGCTGAGCCATCAGATATAATGGTTCTGTTTCTTCTTCTTCCTCTTTGAATACAACTTTCAATCCGGGGAGTGATGGGCAGTATTCTGTGTTGTGATCCTTGGTGCAAATAACACATACCTGAACTATATCCAAGGGGCATTCTCTTGGACTGTGTTTCTTTTTGCGCCTGTGGAAAAATATAACCAAGGTCTGTTCTGCCTCTACCTTTTTTTGTTTGGCCTGCAATACATCCAATTGTGTAGTCAGAGTGCTCAAAATATCTGTTTTAAAGTTTTCTAGGAGATTACCGACTTCAACTCGCGTGACACCCCTGCTAGAGATATTGTTATTTCTTGTGAGGGATGTCTGCATTCCTGATCTGGTTTGTGTACTTCCTCGTGAGCACCTGATACACAATGGAACAATGTATTCATAAGTTTCCTAATAAATGTCACCTTTCCCCATTAGATTCAATGTTTCTACCCATTCATCTTTCATACCTTTAATCAGAGTTGCTTTGAGTACTTCACCTGGTAATGTACCATAGGGTGATCTTTGCAAGTTATACTGAAATGTTTCGACGTATTCTTCTAATGATTCATTTTCTTTTGCAGTCATTTGAAAGATTTCATCTTTTAGGTCTCTGGTTCTATAATAGTCTTGATATTTTAACAAGAAGGTTTGTTTCATCTGATCCCAAGAATTGATGGTTCCACCTCCTAATCCCATAAACCAATGTAAGGTTGCTCCCTTCAAGGTAGAGGGGAACAATTTTATTTTTTTCGGTTCAGAGGTGTAGTCATACCCTCTACATAGGACATCAAATTCAAATAGAAATGCATCGAGATCTTCTGAAATCAATCCATGGAAGGTTGGTAGGTGTTGTAAGGGGATTGCTTTCATTGGGGCATTGGCAATTGGGTCAACTATTGGATATTCCAACGTGGAGGTCTGGGGTCGTTGTTGATTTGGTTGTGCCATTTGATTGAAAATGTGCCAAAAATTTTCAGGAGGTTCTTGATCGGGGTATTCTATTTGAAATTGTTGATTATTTGGTCTTCCAAGGAGTTTGACTACACTCCCTTTATCTGGGATTTTGGATATGCTTTCTTCTTTCGCAGGAGACTTAGGATCAGGTGGTAGTGGTGGTGGGCATGTCTTGGCAACCCCGCTAGTTTCTCCTACTCCTTCCTCCAGATTATTAGAGCTTCCCTCTTCTAAAGGTTTGAGCGGTGGGAGATCTGTGCTCTGAAAGATTTTATCAGTCCCTACAGTTTTTGAAAGAATCTCAGTGTGGGCCATAGTTGGTGAAACTACTGCCTGAGGGGTTCGGGTGGATCCTTTCCTGGGTCCAACCGATGCTTGAGATTCACCCTTTTTGATGATTTCATCTATGAAAGTGCTTCTTCCAGGGATCACTGGACCTTGGGTTTTGGTAATTTTTGGTGGGGGTTTTGTTTTTTCAAGATCCTTCTTTCTAGTCATACACACTTCACACAACAACAAAAGATATTTCAACAAAAGAAACACCTATGGAACCTCTTAAGTGTCAATTGGAGGTAAGCAATGGCATAAGCATTTTACTTATTACCTGCATAGGTTCTTACCTTACGTCTTCAATACCTGGTCCTCTAGAGACACAACCTATGAAACCTTTGACATTCTCCCCAGCAACGACACCAAAATGTTGGGCTCTAAATATGTCTTAAAAACAAACTTAGTTTAACATTAATTTATCAACCCAGAGATTCATCTTTTATCTCAAGAATATTGGCAAAGTTTATGCAGGTAGCCTAAAATCGTGTAGCTAAACCAAACCTGAATTTATCAACAATTAAGTTCCTCAAATGTTCACCAAAGATTCTGAAAACTAATGGGATTGAAATCAAATTACTAGAATGTTGTGAAATGAAAAGGAGCTAATTAATCCATTTGAATTAATTTAACTATAAAGCAGTAATTGAACCTAAGAAAGGACTTGAAGAATTAATCTACCAATTATGAATTCTAATTACTAGAAAATAAATAGTGATTATTCTATCTGTGAAAAGAAACAACAATTGTATTCTAATCGAAAGGAACAACTAATGTAACTTTAACCGAAAGGAACAACTATTGTAACTTTAACCGAAAGGAACAACTATTGTGACTTTAACTGAAAGGAACAACAAGCGTAAATCTAAGGAAAAGGAACAACGCAGATGAAAATGTGAGGAACTGTCAAGCAATAACTTCAGAAATGGAAATCTTAACAACAATCATTAATAACTGACAAAAAATCATAAAATCATTAACACACTTATGCATTTATCCTTGGCTATTGTAAAAGAGATTGGAATCATAAAGTAGAAATCAAACTTCAAACTGATACAATTACAGAATGAGGTAGTAGCTCCTTCATACTGGGCCCTCGGTCTTCAGAAGTACTGCTACGAGAAACTTAGAACACAGGAATGATAAAAACGCTCAAAACTTTCATTGAATTCATGGCTGGTAAAACATTTACAAAAACTGCTTGCGTAGAGCAATTCTGAGTCTGAATACTTAATTGCGTTTTTTTCTCCATCCTTTTTGAACCTATTACCCTCTTATATATTACAATAATCTGGGTAAATCAAGCTATCCTGAGGATCGAAAGATCCTCAGGATTGCTTTACTATTATAAAGTTACATCATAGAGAATTGATTATCTCAAAAAATGCTTTGCGCCTAAAAAAGTTTCCAACTCCCAACAACTCGTGCATACCCAAATCTCGTTGGTTATCCTTTGAAAACTATTTTATCCAATTCTAAGAAAAATCAAACCATTCCAATCGTAATTTAGAATCTATTAAATAAAACTTCAATAACAATTCTAAGAGACATATTAATCGTGTTCTTTCCTATTTATCCCTAATTATTTGAAAAGTCAATTAGAATGATATCATAAACTGTGAACAAAAGGGAGATATTTATACATTCTTTGTAACCCAACAATCTCGCTAATGTATTTTTTTTGGGATATGAAGATACCTTTGATGGATTAAGAAATTTGTTGTTCTAAGAAAAATGATAATTCTCCAAGATTTGACTTTGGAAACTCCTTCTACATTTCTTCAACAAACCTTTTACTCAATTTTTTAGAGCTACTTCCAAAAATTGTATCATCCTCATAAACAACAATAATTACCATTTCCTTATATTCTAGTTTGATGTATATGGTGTTTTCTACAGTTCCTCTTTTAAATAATTGATGTTGTAGATTCTTGTCCAGTATTGAGTAGCAAGCTCCAGGAGCTTGCTTTAACCGATAAAGAGCCTTCTTGAGTTTGCATACATCATCTCTATCATATGATAATTGGAATCATTTAGGTTGCTCAATATATACTTCTTATTCTATATTTCCATGTAGGAATGCAGACTTGACATCCATGTGATAAAGTTTGAAGTCTTTGTGGCAAGAAAATGAAAAAAACTTTCTAATGGATTGCATTCTTGCTATAGAGGAAAATGTTTCTTCAAAGTCAATTCCATCAATTTGAACATATCCTTTGCATACCAGTCTTGCTTTGTTTCTTACTACTTGTTATGTTTATTCTTGAAGGCCCATTTAGTTCCTATTACATTCTTATTCTTGGTTCTAGGAACAAGTTCCCAAGTTTGATTCTTTTCAATCTAGTCCAATTCTTCATTCATGGCACTAACCCAATTCTCATCTTTGCTTTCTTATTCATAGCTATTAGGCTCTACTATGGATAGTAGAGAAAAATGAACTTTCTTAGGAAAATTGTTTATTCTTTTCCTTGTCTAAGGTCCTACACTTTTACTATCAAGAATTTGACTTTTAGGATGATTCTTTTGTACACACTTTGAAGGTGTTTTGGTCTCTTCTTTCTGTTTCTTGCTCTTCATATTTTTTTTGGACCTCCCCTTGAAGTTCTACTTCTAGTTGTTTTTCTTCTTGTTCCTCTTCATGTTTTATTTCTTCCAAATATTCATATTCTCTTCTCCATTTTGTTTCTTTTGAATTCTGAATTGGTCGATGTGACCTTTCTATTGAATTTTTATATTGCATGATCTGTATGATCAATCTATTATTACAATGATGAGTGTGACATATATAGAGAACATATGGTGACCATACATGAAAGGATGTGTCCCTTGGATAATAAATAACTACTTATTTATTATATATATTTAATATACATTATATTATTAATCATTAATCTAGGAGAATGTCTTCCCGATGCTGCCCAAACATAAACACTCCCTCTCAGTGAGGGAGGAATTATACATCATGCTGATATTGTTTCTAAAGTATAAAAACTTCACCCTAGACTCATGACACATGTCTATCAATCCTTGGAGATTTCTCTCTCCCACCCGAATTGAGGGGAAAATCCCTCCGTGACTCTCCCTCTGAGTCAAATGAATCTCTCTCAGATATTCTTTTGTTGTTCAATGGTCTTCCTGGACTTCCAAAATATTCTTCTCTTGTAAGAAAGTTCATCTAGAGGAAATTTCCTCCTGCAACTACCAAAACATCAACACTCCATCCTAGCTAGGGAGGTATATTTCCACAATGTTTTCATCTTGTATTCCACTAACTAATATGCAATCAAACAGTAGCACACAACTACTACCATTCCATTGGTAGCTCAAATCATCCATCATAGTCTCTATGATCAAGAAGCACACAACTGTTCCCAAGTGATATGGTATTCTCCATGGAAATCAACTAGTAGCACATAACTACTACGATGCCATCCAATAGAACATGATTGTGCCAAGACACAGTAGTACAAAACTATTGTCTGATGATACACAATATTCGCTAGTGGTACACAACCACTGCTAGTAGCACACAAATACCTTCCAATGACACACAGTCACTGCCAGTGGTACACAACCACCATAGTAGCACACAACTACTGTCCAGAGACAGAGAATATCTGCTAGTGGTACAAAACCACCGTAGTAGCACACAAATATTGTTTAGAGACACAAAGTCTTCGCCAGTGGTACACAACCACCATAGTAGCACACAAATATTGTTCAAAGAAACATATCAAAAACTATCATCATCATCATTTGCAAAATAACCAACAACATCAATAACATCCTGTCATATGACACATCATATGGAATCGACTCTCTGGGCAATACTTCATTTGAGTAATCAAGTATGATGCTTGAATAATTTAGGCACTGAAACCTACACACTCAACTGAGTGTTCCACAGTTGTCACACACTCAACAGAGTGTCCTAATCATATCACCATCTGTGCCACATGAAGAATGCCAGTCCTTCCATATGCTTAAAGTCACACCATGGTCTAAAGGGACCATTATTCTAATCAAGTCACTACATGTGCCATACAAGAATTTTAGTCCTATAATTCTTTCTCTAGTCAGGTCACCATATGTGCCATAGATAAAATGTCACTCCTGTACCAACCTCCCTAATCAGATCACTATTTGTGCCATAGGGGGTGAACCATTTGTTGAAATAATGTAACTTTGAAGAGTATTCTTCTTCTTATTATTATTTTATTCATTGGATTAATCCCCATTGTGGATTAATCATGTCGGTAATTGTATTAGGACCAAATCCCCTTTTGTGGATTGGTCATCGAACAATTGTAATAGGCAGAATAAGAAGTCGACCCCAACAGTTATTATTGAGACCCAGAATTAAATTAAAGGTGGGTTTACCCACCCAGAGTGAGAGGTCGGCCCTGCTAGTGAAACCCTTTCACACGTGCCAGTCTTGTATGTATAGAAGGCTAGCGCCTCACTTTAACACACAACTCACTTTCTCATTCTCTTATGAGGCAAGCTGCAATTACCGGTTGGAGAGAGGAGAAGAAGAGTGGCACATCTCTTGGAGAGGACTATCTATATTGGTTTGAGTTATCTCTTGATCATTGTATTAGCAATTTATGATAAGGAAGTTTTTGCTGGGTTTTCTTCCCCTAGAGGGTTTCCTAGGATAAATGCTGTGTCTCTTGTGAATGTGTATTTCTCAGTGATCTTGTTC
>JZKD02S1884990.1:273542-308842 GCA_000966675.3 Picea glauca
CCTTGCTTAAGAAACACCGGAATGAGCCTCCTCCCCTTAGGGTTTTGACTTTGTGGCCCTGCCATTGCAGCACTAGAAAGCCTAACCCTCTTGTCCTTGAATTTAGATTCTCCCAGGACTTTAACCTTGCTCCTTGACTCCAATATATCCTAAGGCACTAGTCTAATTATCCAACGTTGAGTCTATTGTGTTAAAACAACCTTTTCAAACTTCTTGAATTTGAAACCCTAGCTAACCCTAACGTCTTACTAACCCTAATCTGATGATGACGTCATGCCTCCTTTTAGCTCTTGCTTGATATAAAACGTTGTGGCTAGGTCATCTAATAATAGACATTGAAGTGTTGATTATTTTCATTAGCTAATTTGCAAAACGTCCACCTCTTTGCCTATCAAACTAACCCTAGGACTAGGTTGACGTCACCTCTAGTATAGTGACGCAACAAACTTTGCATGTGAACATATGATGATATTTAATGCGTTGTGATAATTCAGGGATTGATCTTATACATTGAATGCTATATCATTTATGGTGTTATTGAGAAGTAAATATTATAAACCATTGTCATTTTTGCAATCATTGACTTCGTCAATAATTACTGCTATATGTGCTCATATAATAAAGATAGTCATTAGTTTATGAAGTACTAACCACTGTTGCACATTTTAGTTTTATTTGCCTTGTCTCACAAATAGGTTCCTATTCTGTGGAATACTTTCATTTTGACTATCTTCTTGGCAGTAATCTGTGAAGGGAAAACCTATTTTAACCTCTTGAGCCTTAATCCATTGATCCTTTTCCTTTCAATACCCCAGATTACTAGGGACGTCTCCCTTGGGATTAGCCACCCTGAATAGAAAGAGCCCCCCATCGAGGTGACAGTGGGTGGGGAAGCTCTTGTTACGCCAGTTTGACTCTTTCCCTTCAAAGCTACTTGACCTAGACTACAAACTGATCGATAACAGTTACACTAACATATTATTTTGATATGAATTTCTTTCAATATATTTTTATTATTGTTTTTGTTGCACGCTGCTACAGGAGTGTATTTGCAAGGTGTAACAACAAAAATCAAATGTGATTTTATCACAAAATAAAATTACTCTTCACAGTTGCAGAAATTGAAACATTCGTGATAGTTGGCAGGGATAGTGAGGAGTCTCCTCTCACGAGCTTCTATGACCCTCAACAAATGTAGATCATACTTGTAGAAAAAAAACACTCTTTCATGAAATTGAAATTTGTAGAAATTGAAATTACTTCTACCGAGTTGGTAGAGAGAACATGAGGAGTCTCCTCTCACGAGCTTCTATGTCCCCTTACCAACATATCTAGATCACACTTGCAGAAATTGAAACTAATCTTGCAGAAATTGAAATTACTTCTACCTAGTTGGTAGGGAGAACATGAGGAGTCTCCTGTCACAAGATTCTATGACTCCTTACCAACACATTTAGATCACACTTGCATGAATTAAAATGAAAAAGAAACTAATACCTCAATCCATCGTGCTTCCTCAACAACGATGCCAAAATGTTGGGCTCTAAATATGTCCTAAAATATAACCTCTATGCATCATCCAAAGGTAGGCGCTCGCACAAGCATTTTACTTGTCTCCTACGTAGGTTCTTACCTTCCGTTTTCAATACCCGTCCTCTAGAGATGCAACCCCTGCAAAGGGACATCAATCATAACAAAAGGGACAACAATTGTAACTAAGTCCCTTCTAGCTGGGCCTCCACCACTTCAATCCTCCACCAAAGGAAAACTCATATAAGAGAAACAATGAGGTTCTTAATCAAGTAGGGAATAGCTTGTGGGATGAACAATGTGTTCAGACTTAAAAGGATAAAGGGATGTAGACTCAATATGAAGTGAATAATTTCTCCAGAGTAACTTTGCTCTCAAAGTTGAATTCTTCTCTTCTTTTTCCACAACTTGGATATGACCCATTTATAGCCTTCAAATGGAACTGAAGGGACGAGTCAAAACGTTTCCAGTATATGGAAGGTCAAGGATCATGGATCTCATGATGTGACATGGAAACCTGATACCATTTTTTAATTTTGGGCACCAAAACTGATGTACATGGGCTATAATGGTGCAACCTGCATATACGCATACTGTATAATAATTAAGGAATGCATATGTGGAAAAATATTATTTTTATCTCTGGGAACTGGAAAAAGGGACTTCAATTCTGCAGAGGTAAATGAAAAGGCATTGTGATCAAATTTGCATAGGGTGAGGAAAATATTTCTATAACAGGCGGAATTCACAACAACAAGAATTTGATGATATGAAGCATCACTTGTGCTTAGCTCCAATACTTTCCTTACCCAATCTACAATAACCATTCGATATTGAGACTGATGCCTCCAACTATGCTATAGGAACATTTCTCACTCAACATAGTTATCCAGTAGCATACCATACTGAGACACTCTCAAATACTATCTGGAAATACCCCACCTATTGGCCCCCGACTAAGTTTTGGAGAAACTTGGTGGTGTTTGACCATTTTTGGGACTTCAACAGGCTGGTCAAAGATGAAGCACCAGGCGAAGCGAAGATCGTGAGATCTCGCCCCCGTTTGTGGGATTTTTGGGTTTAGGGTTTATGTAACAGATATGGGATGTCGGCCCATGGGTTTACCCATGTTTAGGCCCCTTTTGTAAAGTATAAATAAGTAACTTGGTGATGTAAGTAGAGGGTGCTAAATAAGTTGTAATCCAGTGAGCTAAGTGCAAATAGTTGTAAATGCTTTGTGCATACTATGTTGAGAACTTGCAAAGCTAAGTGCAAGTGATTGTAAGAAGTCTTTGTGCTGTTCCAAGCTTGAGGAAGGAGGATCGGGCGAGGTGTGCACAGATCTCATGTCCTATGCGGAGTTGGTTTTGTGGCTCTGTACATGTAAGGGGATTGAAAGAAGATAATAAAGAAGACAAAGAGTTGGTGGACGTAGCCGCACGCTAGGGATGAACCACATATATCCTGTGTTATGGTGCTTTGTGCTATGTTGTTCATGTGGTTGTGTATTTATTTTCTTAGTGCTTATTCTAGATGAATGTTTAATGCTTATTGATATGAATGAATGCTAGATCTGATCTATTTCTATATGCTAAGTGCTTGGATGTGCTAGATCTTATCAAATACTATGTTGTTCTATAACTAATTTTTACCTACGATGTGAATAAGGGTTAAAGAGTAATGCATGTTAACTTCTAAGTGCTCTGTTAAAGAATTGTGATCACAGATATGTGTCCCATCTAGGTTGTAGACACTTGAGTCTTGCAACCCCCCCTGCCTCTACCTTGGGTGAGACTTCATCTGCTTTGTAGGTGTTTCCAAAAGGGTCGTTAGTTAGGGTTTTGTTGGTGCTTTGTTGAAATGTTGAACCCTGTGCTTGCCCTTGTGCCAACAAATGGTTCCGTTGCCGGGACCTGAAACTATGATTTTTGGGAACTGAGGAAAAGAGAAATCTCTGTGTGTAGATCTGTTTCCCTAGTGTGCAGTACTCTACTTGACTTGTGAAGCTCTGTGCTAAGAAAATAAGTCTGATCTGAAGAAAAGAGGTAAGATCTTAAATTTTTGTGCTCTAATAAAGGTAAGATAAGTGGAAATGTTTGTTTCGAAAGAATGGATCTAGGTATATTTGATAGATTTCATCCTAGTTTGAAAACTAGGGCACAACTAGAAGAAAGAAGATATGATATGAATAGATCTAATAAAAATAGTGAAAGATATGTTATCCCTATACATAGAAATAATTTTTGGACTAACAAGTGGAAGCAGGATCCTAGAAAGAATTTTTTTGTAGGTCTATCACTGTGATTTCAGTGCACAGTACATGAAAGGTTGGGGATCGTTTAAGAGAAATAGAGGATTGAAATTATGTTATAATTGCAGAAGACCGGGACATCTTGCTAAGGAATTCCCTGGTAGAAGTCCTATTTTCCTTTGTTGTAAATCTACTTGACATGAAGTTTTGGATTTCCCTAGAATGATTACTAAAGTTGAGAAGATGAACATAAGACAAGAAAACCATGAGGAAGGTCCAGAGATTAAGAATATGCCAAAGAACCAGAAAGAATAAGAGGCTATATTATTGCAGATGAAAGAAACACTAAATGATCACAACGACATTAGTTTATCATGGATTTTAAAAGAGAAAGAGTGTATAGAAACAAGAATACGAGACTTCGACATAAACTGTGTATTGGATGCAGAAACACAGGTGAACATTATGACAAAAAGTACTTGGGAAAACCTACGAAAGCCTTCTATGATTCCTTCATTGGGAGGAATAGGATTGTTTAAAGGAAAGCTGATAACCCTATGTGGAAGACTTTCCCATGTACCTATGGTTTCTCTTGGAACATCGACAGAAGAAGAATTTGAGGTCATTAAGTTTGCTGATAACAATGCTCCCTTTGCACTTTTGTTGGGAAGGAATTGGATTGAGAGATATCAGACCTGAAGGAGAGAGGAAGAGGAAGCTATAGAGCATAAAAAACAAGAATTAAGGGATTTCATGGCTAAGAGAATAGTGTGCTTAATAGAAGAACAAGAGGACAAGTCGAAGCAACTGAGGGCCATAGACTTAGCTATAGAAGTTGAAAGAAAACCAGAAGGCTTAAAGAACCTATCCATGCAGGAGAGTAGAGTACCTACTCCAGAAATAGTAAGAGAAGAAGTATTATCCTTGAACCTTGTGAAAGATCCTCAATAGTGAAAATTTACTATGCTAAGAAAAGATAAGAACAATAATGGAAAGAGGAATCCAGAGATGTAGATCACAGGAAAGAAAGATAGAAAGCTCAGTAAGAAGAAAGAAAAGATTGAAAAATTGCAGGAGGTTCCAGAGAGGACTTCGCAGAAGGCAGACTTGCAGAAATTGAACCTCACCAGAATAGAAGAAAAAAATCAACTGGAACTTCACCACAACGAATAAATATGACCATTGGAGGCACCCCGACCGTTAGAATGACACTCCAGAATGGATAGAAACACAACTATTGTCAGAACGTTTGCCATTGGACTGTTGGGACCATGCCATAACAGATGGAATTGTATTGATTGAGGCATTCCTGCCCATTGGAGGAGTCTGTTACAACGTTGTCTATTTATCCCATCGAGAGTTGGACTGAGGAAACTTTCACTAATTGTGATTATCCAAGTCCACAAAGAATTGATCTCTTTCATGCAGTGCTTATTGTAACCTTGCCATCCATTCTGCTACCTTGATTATTTTTTCATTGACCCGAGATATCTGATCTCGAGTGTGTATGTCAGGTGACCTTAGTGCAGTAGAGAAATCCATCGAAGAAATACTCATAGACCTCATGGTTGAGTAGGTCCTGTCCGTAGGAGTACAAGCCTCATCGACGAGAGAAGTGCAAGCATCCCCATCGACTGCACGTCGATCTGGGCCCTCCCGAGCTGCGACAGAGAAAAGAAGAAAGCATCACGATGACTTGGTGAACATGAAGCTGATCCCATCAATCTTGCCTGACTATATCCCGCCTTTGGTTGGCACGATTAGTCGTGATAACATCTCGAGGGACTTCCATTATACACTGATTACTGCGTACCTCCCGAAGGGGATATGTGCAGTGGGACTGTAGTTAGGATAGATTATGATGCTAAAGATCAATGACTTCAACTTAGGAGACCACAAGAAATATGGAATGCTCACACCTCACAGGTAATTGAAAAAGACAACGGGGAATAAGTTGAATATAATCCCCCAGTCGTGGACCATGGACATCGCAAGATCAACCATCCTCAATGTGATGAAGATACCACACTTTGACATACATCAGGAGGTTAACGTGTTCGTTAAAATCCTCCTGTCATGCTACCATGGTGGTTACCTATGGTTGGATCGACGCATCACTGTAGATATGGAGCCAATCCATTGGATCACCGGATTAAGCATTCAAGGACACGACCCTCAAGAGTTTTACCCAGGGAAGGCTGCAGATCGTGCCCTAGTGCAACAATTAAAAGAAACCTATGACGATGTGGACAAAGGGAAGCGGGGCTACAAGGTAGCCTCCATATAAAATGGCGCAGTGTGCCTAGATTTCCAGTTGATCACTGGTAAGTTCATTAGGAAGAACCAACCCACGCAGGAAAATGCAGCAAAGGGATGCAAGTGAACTGGGCAAGCTACCTCATCAACTAGTTGGAGCAAGATTTCCACGAAGCACAAGACTAGGGATACGAGTTTCAATTTAGCCAGTTGCTAATTCTCATTGCCTTCATTGCTTGGGAGATGTTGAAAGGAGAGACCTTCCCTGAAATTGAACCATCTAAACCACTGGACAGGAAGTTCACTACACTCTGGTATTCGAGCGACATGGAAAAAAAAATGGCAATACAATGCTGTGTTCCACACATATTATTTACAACTGAAGAGGGCCATTGAATATTTCCCTCACATGACACCGAATAATCTACGTAGGTTCATGCCACTTGAAAAGCTCCGCACAAATAGGCATTTCATTTACATCATTGTGCATGGGGACGAACACAAGGAAGAGCTCCAGTCCTATTACAAACTCACAGAGGAGGACATGGAAGAAATAACAAAGGAATGGCCTGCATATTTCCTTGTACCGGTCGAATAGACATAACTCTCCGACCCTGAACTCATTGGAAGTTCTATAGTCACTCGAGAAGAGTATGATGGACCCAACAACAACAGAAGGAAAAGAAGGAAGAGGTACAAGAATTTAGCAGCGCATCAAAGGAAACTACACCAGATTCACCTGAAGGAGGAGGAGGTGACGAAGTAGACAAAGAAGAGGATGAAGGGGAAGAAAAGAAACAAGAACATGGCAAAGTAACACTGCCTAAGAATCCCATCACGGAGGTTGAGTCATCCAAGAAAAGAAAGCGTTCCCTGAAGAAACCTTCATTGTGAAATAAGTCGAAAGCCAATAAACCTCCATTTCAGATTGTGCTCACGATAGATGATATTGACCTCATCATCACTATTTTATCAGATATATCAAAGGAAATTTTGTAGCGAAGAGAAGCCAAACATGAGACAATTATTGAAAGGATCCAGGCATATCTCAAAGGGGTACAACAGGCTCTTTATTTGAGTCGCGCAGTGTCTACTATGCCATTGTCAACAGGGGACATAGAGGTAGGAGATGAGCTTGCCCAACTACTTAGATTACCAGACTTGACCGAGGCTCTCCTTCATTGAGTCTAGGAGGAAAAGGAGCAGGTAACAGAGGCATTAAAGCAAGAAAAAGAAGAATCCATAGAACAGCGTTGGGTTTCACAGCAAGAGAAATATAACCTCCAAGTGAAGTTTGCAGAGGATAAAGCACATATCCAGAAGGATAAAGAACAACTGCTCATAGAGTATATTGGAGTTAAAAAAGCAGTCAGTAGAGCACTTCGCTTTGTGTCGGGCCTCTCACAGATAGAAGAATACATAGTGGAGAAGCTTGCTGAAGCTATTCAATAGCTTGAAGAAAGAGTTGGAGAAGTGGAACTGCAAGCCATGCCAAGCACTCTGCAGGAAGTGTGAGATCAGAGGGAAGAAACTGCTTGGAGCACAGTCAAAAGAGGCATTAGCCTTAGAATGAAAGAAATTAAGCATTCGAAGTGCACAGAACTGTGAGTGCCTTGCAGAGGACCCATAACTAAAGACATTGGATTCCCAGCTCTAAGAGGAAAAGAAACAAGCAACAATAATACAAGCACAGTTGAAGCCATTCTCAACAGTCAAGAGGATGAAAAGGTCCCAGGAACAATGAACTGTTCAGCAACAGGTCCATGCCATCCAAATTAAAGTCATGGAAGTGACCCAGAGGCTACAACCAGTGCATGATGAAGCCTACACACATTTTGAGGAGATTAAGGGACAAGGTGCACAACTAGAACACGTAGTCACCATGGTGGAACAATGATTGGAAGGACTGGTGATCGAGAAAGTCATTCAGGAGTTCGCTGAGGAGGAGACTCTGGTGAAGCAGTAGGTTGAAGAATATCAATCCAAGCTTGAGGCCATTAAAGCATTGTTTCCCATATCAAAGTGACTCGGGACAAGTCACAGGTGAGTGTTGGGGGCTTGTTGGCCCTCGACCAAGTTTTGGAGAACCTTGGTCGTGTTTGACCATTTTTGGGACTATGACAGGCTGGTCGAAGACGAAGTGCTAGGAAAAGCGGAGATCACGGGATATCTCCCCATTTTGTGGTTTTTTTGGATTTAGGGTTTATGAAACAGGTATGAGATGTTGGCCCATGGGTTTACCCATGTTTAGGCCTCTTTTTTAAAGTATAAATAAGTATCTTGGCGATGTAAGTAGAGGGTGCTAAATAAGTTGTAAGATAGTAAGCTAAGTTCAAATAGTTGTAAATGTTTTGTGCATACTGTGTGTTGAGAACTTTTAGAGATAAGTGCAAGTGATTGTAAGAAGGATATGTGTTGTGCCAATCTTAGGGAAGGAGGATCTGGCGATGTGCATGCAGATATCCTATCCTATGTGGACTTGGTTTTGTGACTCTGTGCATGCAAGGGGATTGAAAGAAGATAATAAAGAAGATGAAGAGTTGGTGGAGGTAGCCCCACGCTGGGGGTGAACCACGTATATCCTGTGCTATGGTGCTTTGTGATATGTTGTTCATGTGGTTGTGTATTTATTTTCATTGTTCTTATTATGGATGAATGTTTAATTCTTAGTGATATGAATGAATGCTAGATCTGATCTATTTCTATATGCTAAGTGCTTGGAATCGCTAGGTTTTATCGAATACTGCGTTGTTATGTAACTAAGGTTTTACCTACGATGTGAATAAGGGTTACAGAGTAATGAATGTTAAATACTAAGTTCTCTGTTAAAGCATTGTGATCACATATTTGTGTCCCATCTAGGTTGTAGACACTTGAGTCCTGCAACCCCCTGTTACACCTCAAAATTACTCACTTCAATAGTGTCGCAAGTGTCGTCATTACAAGTGTTGTAAGTGTCGCATCTTGTTTGCAAGTGTTGCATCTTGAACAAAAGTTTTGCAAGTGTCACAAAAATCATACTACCATATTTCCTATGTCGTTCCTCTAACGACATCACGAAGACACTTAAGACACCTCAAAGACTAGTTTTGAAGAAGAGAAATCATTTGACATGGAGTACAAACCTTTTGCCACTGAAAGAACCACTAAAAAATGGATTTTGGAGATGATCGATCCCCTACCCACTGTCAAGGAGTGCTGGCGCTCCTTGGGCCTCTTTGGGGGAGTGTTTGAGCACCCTATGCACCTTTTGTGGGGAGTGCTACCCTTTTCTGAGCAAGTTTTGGGTTTGTCTAGGCAAATCATGGAAGAATCCCTCAATTCCTGAAGGTGGTTGGATTCAAATAGATGGTCAAGGAATGATCTTAGGGAAGATCCTAAACTGAAGGAGAGGAATCCTCAACTTCTCCCAAATATCTCTCAAGTGGTTGGACCTCTCCAAGGTTATATAAGGAGGCCTTCTCATGGTGAAAGGTACATGGGGAGAGACTAGAGATTGATACCAAACTTATGATCCTGTAAGTGGTATGAACAAAAGAGATTGGAGATTTGAAACTTATGATCTCATAAGTGATATGTCATTAGAGCAATCAGTTTAGATTACTTGAGAAAAGGGGTTGGACAAGGAGAATTGGAAGAAGCTGCTGCACCTTCATTCAAAGGATTGTAAGTACTTTTACTTGTTATCATTAATAATCAATGCTTGGCATGTTTCTTTCAAACGTATGCTTCCATATGAGTTTTTTTGCAGTATATGGATCTATATTTGAGATAATCGTAGTAGAGTAGGAAGTCCATTGTATCGTTGTTTGTCCTACATGACCTATCAGGGAGCTCAGGATCGAAGCTCAGCCAGGACTTTGCAAGGACAAACGCCACTAATAAGGTACATATATTTCTCCTCCTCTTTCATTTATTAGTTTGGTTAGATATAAAAGGAAGCCAGTTTCCATGTTAATCACTTTTTTGTCTTGGACTTAGGATTCTAGAGATGAAGAGGGAATCCACTTGTCCGCAGGGGGATTCACCTACACCAGAAATTGGAGACTCCGCTGGGGAGGAGCTCTAATTTTTGTTTCCATTCCCATATCTTGTTTTGGATCTATTCCCACTGATTTGAACTTCTCCATATTGTATTTTTTATTCTTATATTTGTTTTATTTCCTCTTTATGTCATCATGATCACCCTAATTGACTGAATTGCCTTGATTTTTTGAGTTTCTGGGCATTTGTCTGAGCTTTTCTAGCAGAGCGCTCCTCTTCTCTTGCTAGAAGAGTGACAACACTCCATGGTGGTATTACATAGAGTGTTTTATATCTCTGGTACCCCTTACACCAGAGAGCTACCCCATTTTCAGTGAAAAAACCTCTAGTTTTTCAATTTCTGGATTCAGTTTTTGCCTTTTGCATTTACTCAGGGCCTCATACTCTCAGTCCATCTTGGTATTGGCCTTCAAAACTCTGTTTTCAAAGGACTGATCTCTTCTTGTTTGGGAATTTGACATTTTATTTCCTTGCCTTGAAGTCACTCTTTGTCTTTGTTGACCTAGAGTTAACTTGCTGTTTTCTTCTCCTTTATCTGACTGAGTGGAAGATTTTGTGAGGAAATCCAAAGGTCTGTGAACCTTTCCATTTGATCTTTGAGGTTAGTTTTCCAACATTTCTCTTTGGTTTGAGGTTTTTTTGGTTCTTGTTTGCAAATTTGGTTATCTTTGTCCTTCTTGTTTATTCACAACGAGAGTGTATTTTTTGTTTTGTGTAAGGTTTGCTTCTAATTATTTAATCCTGAAGTCTGATTGACATTTAGAAGTTTTACATCTGATTATCATTCACATATAAACAAAAGGACATATTTTAGTGATTGGTTTGGATATTATAAGGCATTTCTGAAATTTTTAGCATTGCATTGGATTTGATTGAGAAACAATTGATTATAGACATTGCATATTAGTGTTTGATAGTGAAAACAACTCTTTCTCTTTCCCTTAAATAGCCATTCATCAAAAGACAAGGCTGCTTATCATTTTCTTGTGCATTTTTGGGAATTGATTCGTCATACTATCAGTTTCATTTTCATACACCCTTGGAGTAAAGAACGACTGCAAAATGAACGCTAATTAAAAATTATCTAGAACATTTTTGTTTTTAGGATATTCCACCAACATTAGACTAGGATTCACACTTTGGATTAGGCTATGAGTACAACTCTCCAAAATTTTCAAAACAAACATTAGCATCCTGAGATAGGGAGAGTCAAATCAAATTGTTGTATAGGCTTTTTGGGATCCCCCTCTTACACAGAGGTTACGCACAAGGTAACATTTGGGTGAGTTACAAAGATTATCCCTTTGTGGTTCAACTGTTTATAGTGGTCGGATCGTATATTGGGGGTCACTTGAGGGTATACCCATGATTATGTGTGGGAGCGTCTCGAGTTGATTTCAGACTTGTTATCCTGCCCATACGTTCAGATCAGACTATCAACTATACCTACCCAGGGCCTAACCGCGAGTTGGTGTCCTTAGTTTCCATAATCCTTAGGTACTTACATGAGGTGACAGTGAAGGGAAGTCTCACTGTACCTGGAATAACCATTGATCAAACTCACTCGAGCTCCTTGGAGGGTAAATCCACAATTACTACGTGGAAGCTTGCACCAAGGTGAAATTCCGTTAAGAAGGTCACCATTGTAACTGTTCCACCATATCCTAGCCCCTTCTTGACTTGGTCATGCGATGTTGGATTTCATCACCAACTAGTATGATCATTGAGAGAAGTTTTGTTTGCTTGGTTTTGATTCCTAGATTTTATTAGCGTATGCTATGTCTTTTTGTTAGTTGGCTGTAGATTTTCAGCGTGTACTGCTATTCTCCAAAATTGAGCCTATATATGATAAAGGTCTTCGTTGATCACGTAGGATGCAAGGGCTGCCTCCGGAATGCTACCAACCCTTACCTCCTAACCCTCCAGAAGACAACTACCATGGAGAGGTAGAAAATCAATCTGACACTGGGAGTGTTGT
The DNA here is from genome assembly GCA_000966675.3 of Picea glauca. Classification (NCBI taxonomy): domain Eukaryota; kingdom Viridiplantae; phylum Streptophyta; class Pinopsida; order Pinales; family Pinaceae; genus Picea; species Picea glauca. Next base: position 285,602 of record JZKD02S1884990.1, read on the forward strand.
TTCTCTTCCGTTAGACAATTCAAAAGGCACTTTGGTTACGGTTGAGAATCCCACTCCTCGCACTACATCTGTGTCGGTAACCTCTCTTGAACCACTTTTTCTTCGTTTATACTCCCTTGGGAACATCATAGATGAAGAGGTCTGATAGTTACCTGAGAGATATTTTACCGAAATGTATATGGGATCCACAGAACCAACCTTTGGTGATGAGTATAGGGATCCTGTTCGTCTGACCACTGTAGTAGATACAAATCCCACACCTTCTTGTTCTGTATGGAGGAATTCATCAATATGAAATCTCTATGAGCATTTTGAATCCTTTCGACAACCCTTTAATCCTTATGACCCTCCTGTTGAAACTGGGCCATCTGGTCAAACGATGAATCACCCCATTGATCAGGTCATTAACCCTACTGTTGTGTTAGCACAAGTCTATCCTAATGTTGGAATCATCACCTCTACTCATTCCAAAGGCACTTTGATACCTACCCCCACTTTTACAAACTTTCACTCTACAGCTCCACATGTTCCACACAATTTTGCTGGGACAAATTTTCACCCGAGATTGTAGACCCTTTCTAGACAAATACATTTGACTAGAGGGAAACCACCATCTAGTGAACCTATCCCTCCTAGAATACCACCATCCTATGGCGGGCCTACCCCTCACGGGGGACAACACCCTTTTCATGTTCTTCCCGGAGGGAAACCTCCCTTTGCCAGTCATACCCCGGTCATTAATCCACCACTGCCAGGGGGGCAACCTTCATCTGTTGGAAACTCTTTACAATACTGGGGAGTATCTTCCAGAGGCACATTTACCCAACCCCATGTTGGGGGAAACTCATATCATAACCCACAAGGAGGAGTATCAAATCCTGTTCCTTCCAGACCATCTTATGGACAACCTTATTCGAGCGGCATCCCAAACACCACCTGGAGTCCTCAAGGACAACGACCTTATCCTCCCCATGGGTCTAATGTGTATCCACCTCCAATATATAATCCTTACCCTCCTCAAGGGCATAATGTTCATCTTCTTTCTAGGAAAACAAATCACCCGTCTTATAATGCTCAGAACCCACCGGGTTATGCAAATGTTTCTCAACCATTATCGAATCCTATTTATCCTGGTCAACAAAAACCGTATGTAGGAAGACCTACTGGTTACAACTATCCACCTAACCCAGTTTATGGTCCTAATGGTGTTCCTATGCCACACCAGTATCATCCACAAATTAACTGAAAACTACCTTTCCTTGCGAATCTAGATCTCCTAGACTTGTCTCGGTTAACTAATGATCTTATTTTTCATTCACTGGTTTGGCCAGTTATTCCAGCTAAACTTCCTTCTAATATTCTGAATTTTGACGAAAAATCTGGCAAAGATCCAAATAACCATGTGATGAATTTGCATTTGTGGTGTTCATCAAACTCCCTCATGGATGATTCTATACATTTGCATCTTTTCCAACAAACACTTATGGGCTCACCAGCAAAGTGGTGTATTGAACTACCACGTGCTTCTTTCCATGATTTCACATCCCTTTCCATGTCTTTCCTCACGCACTTTAAACTACCTATTCGCTACAAGATAGGTACTAAACTCTTGACCTCCCTTTGCTAAACTGACTCTGTGCATATCTCTAACCATATTCATTAGTGGAGACGACGACGACGAATGATCAAAGTAATCATTCCTGACATATTATTGGTGGAGTGGTTTACTAAATCATTTTTACCCCCGATCTCTCACGATGTTTCTATGGGTGGCGTGGTCACCGAGGAATAAACCATTTCTTGGGTTTAGTACTTAGATTTGGTTTATTCACAATATGGTACTTTGTATGATTTGCTTCCGAATGCTGCTCGAGCTAATACCGATCCGTCCAAGCCGTCATCCTCATCTCATGCAGATGGTGTTATCAGTTCCATCAAAACTCAATCTACTTCTAAGTCAACCACACTCTCCTCTACCTCCCCCCAAACTCAGATCTCTGAGGTGAATGCAGTTCAATATGCCCCTTCACAACAATCGAGAGGTAAGAAAATGACAAGAAATAAATAAAAAAATACTAATAACAATGAACAACCAAAAAATCAAGCTCAAACACCTGCTACCGAAAAGAAACCAAAACGGAAACTGAAATTCCCGTGTATCATTTGTGGTGACGATCACTACACTCGAGACTGTCCACATCGCAATGAAGTGGCCAAACTTTTCCAAGGAAATTCACAACCCATTGTTCTTACTCAGCCTTTTCCACAACAACAATCCATGGTTTCTCAAACCCCCGATCTTGGGGGCAGTTCTATCCTTCCTGATGATGAGGCCTCGACGAGTGCACATATTTATATGTTTGATATGATTAATTTGACCACTTTCTCTAAGACATCCGACACACTAGGTAACTCTGAAAAAGGAAAGGTCACTAACGGTACTGGTAGTTTACCAGATACATCACCATCCTCCATTAGTCCTCCGACTGGACCACTTCATATTGAGAGACCTACGTTCGACTTTACCTTACACCCTCCTAAGAGCACTATCCATAAATCTACCTTTAATCCTAGCTCACGTGCTGCCCAAAACTACAACATTGTTGAAGATTTGGCTCAAGGACCATGTGCTATGTTTGCGTTAGAAGTTCTACATCACTGCCCCAGTCAACGTAGAATGCTCTTAGCCTCTATTGGCACTATTGATCCTGAGTCGTCCAGCCATATCATGTTTAACCTGGACAATTATACATCTCGACTCTCCCACCAACTTGATTTCCAAGTTGATGTTGTTGTTCATAATCAAAAAATCCACCGAACTATTCTGGATGAGGGAGCCTCAACTTGTGTCATGTCTTTAGCATGTTGGAAAAGTTTAAAATCACCCACACTTAACAAATCCCCAATGATGTTACACACATTCGATGGGAGAGGTTTTCATCCCCATGGGATTTTATAGTCCCTACCCATCCAATTGGGTGGAAAAACTATCACTGTTGATGTCAAGGTGGTCGATGCTCCCCTCGATTACAACTTGTTACTTGGAAGAATTTGGTTTTATGCTATGAATTCTGTTGCCTCATCGGTCTTTCGATGTGTACAATTTCCTCATCAGGGAAAAATTGTCACTGTTGATCAATTATATTTCTGCACGACTGATGCTTGCGCTCCTTCTACCAACAACATTCCTTTCTTAGGAGACCACAAGATCACGTATGAAAGCGTTGGTGTTGTCTTGCTGAAATATTCTATCCTTATGGGTACCTTCCCTACAAAAATTCCACCAACTACACATCATATTTCCACCATCGATATGATTTTGACCACGACTTATCAATCTTTGGAATCATCTGACCCTTGGATTTTACCTAGTCCGTTGGAATTCGATGCACTAGGTGACACTGTGCCACTTAGTCTAGCCGAAACATCATACATTTCTATCCAATATTCTTCTCCCTCGTCGAATGACCAACATCTATTGGCACCCGATAGGTACTCGATGCCATCATGGTTAAGTTCCTTGTCATCTGCGATCGACTACATTTCCCTAATTTTTCCCTCGGATGAATCTATTATGGAAATGTTGAGCATTGACGAGATACCTTGGGATGATAACCATCATCGACCCTCTTTTCTTCCCCCTCATGAAGAAATTCGGGAAGATATACACTCTATCTCCCCTCCCGATGTCAATTTTCCATCGTCTCCCATGCCTTCGACTTCCAATGATTTGGATTCAGTCGTTGACATGGTGATCTCTTCGGTAGGATTATTGGAGCCTGATCTCCTTACCCATGTCATGACCCTCGACATGTGTTCCTTCTAGAGTGATTTTATTCCATCCAATGAATATCTCTTGGAATCCATGACCTAGTTTTGTCCCTTGACATGGTGTCCTTCTAGAGCGTTATTCTCTTGGAAGCCATGATCAAGGAGAGTCCACGAGCATAGTTTCTCTTCTCTATAGAAAGATCATTAAAAAATGAAACATAGGTCACGAGCATAGTTTCTCTTCTCTGTAGCAAGATCGTTAAAAACTGAAACATAAGCTTTGAGCATAGTTTTCCTCTCTGTAGCAAGCTCGTTAAAAAATGAAACAACAATCCGGGGATTGAACCCGGAGCCCTGAGCATAGTTATTTTCCTATGTCAATCTCATTAAAAAATGAAAAAACCACCTCTCTTGAACCTTCATTTCATCCACTCTTATTCTTTTTCTCCATCTAGTAGAGAAATTGGTGACAACCTCAAAGTCGGTGAATGGATTGAAGCTTGGAGGGTATGTCTCCAACCTTTGATGATCATTCTTGAGTTAAGTCACTAGATTTCAAGCTGGGGGCATACTAAGCTTAGTATTGGTTCTTTCTCATGCTCATAAATACATGAGAATGCAACCAGGTAAACGTTTATCTCTTTTTCAGACCCACATGGATATACGAAAAAGGAATCCCTTGGAGTCATCTTTAATCTCTTTTTAGACTCTCTAAACATGAAAAGATTGCCGAGTGATCTTTATCCCTTTCCCACTCGTTAAAATGTTTGAAAGGGCATATTTCAAGTGATAATTTATCTCTTTTTTGGCCTCGGAAGAATAACACTACGAAAAAGGACAACATTGGAGTCGTCTTTAAGTTGTTTTCAGACTCTCTAAATATGAAAAACCACCGAGTTTACCTTCTCTGGACTCGTTAAACAATCATACATTGAAGGGCCCATATGGGATCAAACCCTTAATTCTTCAAGTTCGTTAAACAAAGGAAGAGGGACTTACCAAAGGTGAGTCATATCGATCATGTGTTACCCTCCTCGAGCTCGTTAAATTAAAAAGAGGTACTCGTCTATCTGGATGGAGGAAAAATTGAAAGAAGCAAGCCAAGCAGTTTTTGAGAACACTCCCAGTAGCTCTTACGGTCTCCCTTGAACATGGCACTTTGTCTTTGCAGAAATTTTAATCCACTGAACCTCTGCACTGAGCCAATCCTCTGAGTTTCTATTACTCCTTTGGGTCACCCGACGAAATTCATCATGTCCACTACATTATCGTGTTTTGGTCCATGTCAATTTTTTGCTGTTGTGCCTCAGTGTTCAAGGGAAGTATCTACCTCGAGAGTCATCCATCACAAATATCTTGTTTCAATACCCATGTTAGTCCATTTTCATTTAATATACCAATTACATCTTTGTGACCATTTCATGTCATTGATGGGGGATACATCAAGGCCCTCCTTCGACGAGACTATTCCTATTGACTTAAACACATTATCTGGGAGCTAGACCTAGAAACCAGTTAGTACGTTGGGACTTACATGCCTCAATGGAAAGCCTCCTCATGTCCGACAGTGGGTTTACATCATTGACCTCTTATCGGATGATTCCACGAATGTTCAACTTTATCTCATTCATTCACATTCGTTGGAATGTACTAGAGTACCTTGGGAATCATTGACATCAATGGTGATCTCCCTCATGTTTGTTAACAGTTTACATCATTGACCGGTAATCAAGTGGTTTCTGCCATGTTTGACATCAAGACATCAATTCACATGGTTAGATTCGTACTACATAGAGATTGGTAAGAAGACCCTGGGTTGAGTTTCCACTCTTATGTATACTTTTCCCAGGTTGCGAAGGAGTTCTTTTGGACTATGACACATATACTGTTACATAGATCCACTTTATATTGGTTGTGGCTATGTCTTGTCATCTCATAGATCCACTATGTATTATTTGTGGCTAGGATCAGTTCAGGTCATAGGAGTATATATCCACATTGTATCTGCAGTGGCTATACCATTTTGTCAATATAATTATGGATCTGCAGAATATTTTATGGCAGCCATACCTAAAAAGTATTTATCACTCAAGCATAGGTATGTCTGCCTTGGGTTTGAAACATGTCATAATATTTGTTTGATGGTTGTGTGCAAATTTTTCTGATTTCTCTACATCCATACCCTTGCTCGAAAAAATATACAAAGTACTTCAGTCATCATAGTCTTCTAACTTCGTACTTTGGGGGGCAATCTGTTACACCTCAAAATTACTCACTTCAATAGCGTCGCAAGTGTCGTCATTACAAGTGTTGTAAGTGTCGCATCTTGTCCGCAAGTGTCGCATATTGACCACAAGTGTTGCAAGTGTCACAAACATCATACTTCCATATTTCCTATTTCATGCCTCTAATGACATCACGAAGACACTTAAGACACCTTAAATACTAGTTTTGAAGAAGAGAAATAAGTTGACAGGGAGTACAAACCTTTTGCCACTAAAAGAACCACTAAAAAATGGATTTTGGAGAGGAGTGCTCCCCTACCCATTGTTAGTAAGTGTTGGTTCTCCCTAGGCCTCTTTGGGGGAGTGTTTGAGTGCCCTGTTCACCCTTTTGGGGGAACACTACCCTTTTTTGAGCAAGTTTTGGGTTTGTTGAGGCAAATCAGGGAAGAATCCCTCAATTCCTGAATGTGGCTGGATTCGAATAGATGGTCAAGGCATGATCTTAGGGAATATCCTCAAATGAAGGAGAGGAATCCTCAACTTATTCCAAATATCTCTCAAGTGGTTGGACCTCTCCAAGGTTATATAAGGAGGCCTTCTCATGGTGAAAGGTACATGGGGAGTGACTAGAGATTGATACCAAACTTATAATCCTATAAGTTGTAGAGATTGGAGAAGTGGCACTTATGATTTCATAAGTGAGATTTCATCATAAAAATCAGTGTATATTACTTTATTAAAGGGGTTGGACAAGGAGAACTGGAAGAAGCTGCTGCACCTTCATTCAAAGGATTGTAAGTACTTTTACTTGTTCTCATTAATAATCAATACTTGGCCTGTTTCTTTAAAACTTATGCTTGTTCCATATGAGTTTGTTTGTAGTAGATGGATCTATATTTGAGCTAATCTCAGTAGAGTGGGAATTCCATTGTATCTTTTTTTTTCCTACAGGACCTATCAGGGAGCTCATGATCGAAGCTCAGCCAGGACTTTGCAAGGACAAACGTCGCTAATAGGGTATATATCTTTCTCCTTCTTTTTCATTTATTAGTTTGATTAGATCTAAAAGGAAGTCAGTGTCCATGTTTAGCACTTTTATGTCTTGTCCTTAAGAGACTAGAGACCAAGAAAGAATCCACTTGTCCACAGGGGGATTCACCTACAACACCCCCCTTACCTCTACCTTGGGTGAGACTTCATTTACTTTGCAGGTGTTTTCGAAAGGGACGGTAGTTAGGGTTTTGTTGGTGCATTGTTGAAGTGTTGAACCCTGGGTCTGCCCCTATGCCAACACCACCTATGACAAAAAAATGTATTCCATTATGCAAGTCTGTCGTCAATGGAAAAATTACATTCTGGGAAAGGAGATAATCATCCACACTAATCACAAGCCTCTACATTTCATACAAACACAAGGGAATTTGTAGAATAACCTCCATAAAAAAATGGTCCCTGTACCTACAACAGTTCCATATCAACATCAATTATAAAACAAGGAGCACAAATCGTGTCATTGACTGCCTTAGTCTCCCTCTCATTGTTTCTCTCACCACAATGCTCCATTCTTGTGGGAATGAAGCATATGAGTGGCCCCAACTTTATCAACATGACCCTAACTTCACCACCACCTATCATCTCTTGGGTACAGGTGAGAATGTCACCGATTTTCACATCTAGGATGGACTTTTATTCCATATGAGACACCTCTATGTTCCCACAAGAGAATGTGAAAATCTGATTTGGGAGGCTTACTACAGTCGGGTGGAAGGACATTTTGGCATGGAGAAAAATTTGGTCATTCTACAGAAACATTTTTAATTGCCAAAAATTTGACAAGATGTCAATAAGTATATCATATCTTTCATTTCCTGTGTCACTTCCAAGCCAAACATAAATAAGCAAGGCTTATACACCCCTCTTCCTACTCTCGAGAGGCCTTGGGAATCCATCTCAATGGATTGCATGTCTAGACTTTAGTCCACCAAGCACGACAATGATTGTGTATTTGTGGTGGTTGATCGGTTTTCGAAGATGGCCTTTATCACATCTTGCAAGAAGAGCATCACAACAAAAGATACTACCAAGATCTTCTTCGAATGGGTGTGGGTCCATTTTGGGATACCACAGACCATCACCTCAGATTGGTACAACAAGTTTTTTGGTCATGTCTCTGGTCACTGTTGGAAACTGAGATCACTAAATCCACTACTTTCCACCCCCAAATCAATGGCCAAACAAAGGTCATCAATCATAGTATTGTGCACATCATGCACATGTACAAATCTAAGAATTCACATACATGGGATGAGAGTCTTCCCTATGGTCATTACAGCTACAACATGGCTCTCCATAACTCCACCAACCATAGCCCATTTTAGGTGGGGATGGGATTCCAACCCTTGGGCCCCATTGATGTTTCACTACCTCTTACAACCACACATGAGGAATATTCCCATGTTCAATTTGAGGCCGAAAAATCCACCAGATTCATTGAGCGGATTCAACACATCCACTAACAGGTCCATGCGATTTTGCAGAAACCCAATTCTAAGTACAACCAATGCCATGATCGACACTGGATACCACACTAGTTTCAGGTGGTATACAAGGTCTAGTCACATTTGCATTAATATCACTTTATAGTGACCCATCAGAAGCTCTTCCCACTTTGATATGGGCCTTACACTATCACCAAGGCTGTCGGTAGCAATGATTTTAATCTCAACACTCCACCCTTCCATGGCTTGTACCCAGTGTTCAATGTGGACCTCCTTCGACCATATTTTCCACCATTATTGGACACCTCAGAGATCACATAACAATTGAAACCAACAAAGATCAACCCTGACTTCATGGAACATGAATCCACTGATCTGAAAGTGGACACATAGGTAAAGGGAAATCACTAGTAGAGGATCCATGTTTATCGGGTTGTCAAGGCAGGGCAACTCCTACACCAAGGCAAGTGGCTCACCCAAGGCCAAATTCAACAGAAGTTTCCTCACCTGATGGGAAATCAATGAAATGGAAACCATTTCTTCCTAAGGGGGGAGGACTGATCCAGGTGGATATCGGTGGCCACCCACTTATTCCAACTAGCTCCTCTTGATGGCTTTTAGTTCAACACGTTCTTTTGTACTTCTTTGTAATAATGGGTTCTACACTTCTGGGACTGTGTGACATCTTCCAGGTGGATATTGGTGCCCGCCCACCTAATCCAACTTGATTATTTTGGAAGTTTTCATGTTAGCACATCTTTCTGTACTTCCAGGACCATTTTGGGGCCAGAAAAAATGGTTTTTTGGATTTCCATAGTCAAACTTTATATGGAGTCATGGTTTTATGGCATAATGTGTATTTCTCGAAAATAAATTTCCAATGGGCTATCACGCGCCTAAAACAGAGGTCGTATGCAAAAGTTACGACCCTTGGAAGTTGAGGTAGCAACTTACCCATCAGGGCCCACATAATGTTTTGGCGTTTCATCTCCTAGGGTTAGTTTTTTGGATGTCTAGGGCTTTGGAATTCATGAGTAATGTTAAAAAGGCCTACGAAGCCTCATTATAATCATTCTTCTCAGAAAAATGCGTGTAGTATCCATATCTCTTCTCAGAGATAGTTACCACCATTCAAGCAAGTTGTTTCAATTCTGCAGTTTTATAATTTCAACCTATTTTATTTACTCATTAGAAGTTATTTTTCACTGGATATCTATTGTTGTCCTTTGTATATATGTTTTATGATATTCAATATGTTATTCATTTCGTTCCGCTCATAAATCCAGATCATCCCTGTTCTTTTTGAGCAACACCATTCACTTTGTGACATGTGTCTCCTCAAACGAACATCACAATGGTTATGCTTCTTATCTCTTATTCATATTTATGGTGCAATGTTGATCGTCGATCGTAGATATTCCTCACTTGTAGTCATCTGATGATCGAGCTCACACATTTACTGGTGCTTGATTCCTAGTCTTTAGTCTTGTGATATGCTCCTCAACTGAAAGAGCTTAAGTGTTTTGGGGGCATGATAGGCCCTAATTTACTTTTGATAAGCACATAAGTGCTAAAATATTTCCTTAAGCACCTAGGGAATGGGATTTCTGATGTTTTCTTTAATGTGCCTCAAAATATGCTAGCATTCTCTATCCAGAGGCTCTGGAGGCTCTCCTTCTATCTTTACTTTGTCTAATCTTAGCCTTGTAACCTTGGGAAAATCTTCTTATTGGTGATAGGGTCAAATACGATACTAAGTGATATGTTATTATAAAAATGAGATAAGAAAATATTATAAATTTGGAAATTAATTATAAGTTTTACATCTTTCTTTAAATAATATATTTAATTTCAATTTTTTAAAAGTATTTTAACTATTTTTATTATAAAAATGAGATAATAAAATATTTTAATTTTTAAATTAATTATAGTTTTTACATCTCTTTAGACAATATATATTGAATTTCAATTTTATTTTAGTAATTCAACTATTTAAATTTATTTTGTGTAATTTAATTATTTTAAAAGTCAATATGTAAGACATTGCATATATTAAAATATAAGTTAAAATATCATTAAATATATGTTATTAATGATGATAGTTAGACTTAAACATGAAAAAGTTAAAAGGATAAATAGTATATATTGAATTTCATTTTTCTTTTAGTAATTCAACTATTTAAAATTTTTTAGTGTAATTTAATTATTTTAAAATTGAAGATGCAAGACATTACATATATTAAAGTTAATTTTAACATATCATTAAATATATGTTATTAATAATCACAGTTGGACTTAAACATGCAAAATACATTACATATATTAAAGTTAATTTTAACATATCATTAAATATATGTTATTAATGATGACAGTTGGACTTAAACATGGAAAAGTTAAAAAGGAAAGTTTGATATATGGGTACCAATTTGATTTATATTGTAAATGGATCGTTGGTAGATGCTTACTTAATATAAGTTAACATATCATTAAATATATGTTATTAATGATGATAATTAGACTTAAACATGAAAAAATTAAAAGGATAAATAGTATATATTGAATTTCATTTTTTTTAAGTAATTCAACTATTTAAAAACATTTAGTGTAATTTAATTATTTTAAAATTGAAGATGCAAGACATTACATATATTAAAGTTAATTTTAACATATCATTAAATATGTTATTAATGATGACAGTTGGAATTAAACATGGAAAAGTTAAAAAGGAAATTTTGGTATATGAGTACCATTTTGATTTATATTGTAAATGGATCGTTGGTAGATGCTTACTTACTTTAAACGTCAAAATATAATATTATTAATAGCATAAAAATGGCTATATAGTTATGCATGATTATGTATTTTGGTAGGTTAACCTACAAGTTAAGGGATTATTAGATAATTATGGAAGTGAAGTAACATTGATGTTATGGACAACGAAAAAGTAATGGTATGATTTGAAGCATTATTTTATGATTTAATTATTGGTTGAAAACATAGTTATGATATGTGGGCAAGTGCAAGTTTTATATAAAGTATTATTGTTTAAATTAGTTATTTGATGATGGATTTCTAAGAACAACAACAATAGGGGCACAATATGTTCAATGACAAGGTGTTGATCTTAATTTTACTGGTAGGGTTGGAAGTATTTACCATTGTTTAGCCTTTCAAACTTGGAGTCATGGGAGGGTTGTGTTAAGCCATGATCCCATAGATGTGTGATGGTGACTACTAGTTGCATGCAAGGGAAGTTAGATTAATGTAGTCGATGATTCCACTTATAGGTTATATTCAGAGTTAGGTTGATATAGTCGATGCTTCAACATATTGTAGAAGAGGAAATGATAGGATGTGAAAGATGGAAGTAGGTGTTGATGGGTCAAAATGGCCTACCAATCAGTAAGGGGAAATTCTTGATGGTGATTCCCAATTAGACTCACTCTCATTTGGTATGGAAAGTTTCGACCAATATGTGGGCTTGGTTTCCACTAAGAATTTATATTACAGAGGATGAGAATAAATTCTTCTCTAAAGAATTCTTCCTAACTCTAATAAAAACAAATTAAAAGCTATCTATTCTAACTATTTCTAACCTATCCCGATCAAGAACATTTTTAAAAATGATAAACACTATATCAGATGATATTACTAATTACAAAAATAGTTTATATTAACAACAATAGATTTAAACATTAATGAAACATATATAAATCATAAATAGTTATAGATTACACCTGCAATGTCACCATTTCATATATAAATAACCACAAATGAATAAATTAAACAATAAACACTTTTTGTGTTTATATAAAATATATTCAAAAAAAACTCATAAATCAATTGCACATGTATAATAGTCCCATACACAATTGAACACATTGATAATCATCAAAATTTCCTTATGTCCTTTATTCCATGAGATAATAATATCATTAATGTTTTAGGGAGAAAAAAATTACTTTTCTATTACATGGAGCTCTTGAACACATTCATAATCATCAACATTTCCTTATGTCCTTTATTCCATGAGATAATGGTGTCATCAATGTTAGAGAGAAAAAAAGTACTTTTCTATTACATGGGCTCTCTTTTATAAAATAACAGTCTCTTTGAATTCTATAATTGTTAGGATTATAGTTACATCTCTTTTATAGAATAACAGAGTCTCTTTAAATTCTATAATTGTTAGGATTATAGTTACATCTCTTTTCTTCAATTACTTTTCTCCCATATATAATTAAATTTTATAATTGTTAGGATTATAGTTACATTTCTTTTCTTCAATTACTTTTCTTCCTAATATATAATTAGGATTCAATTTACAATTCAATACATAATATTTAGAAACACAAAACTATGAAGATTTCATGGAAGTTATCTTCTCCTTGTAGGTGGTCCATGATATGCCTTGGTTATATCTTCAATTATATGTAGCTTCATATTCTCTATTTGTAGTTGTGCATCATATATTTTGTTAACAAATTCCCTTTATATATCTCTATGGATATTTTTGATGTAGGAATCTACTGCAGTGGTCATGTTGACTGGTTGTACCAGATATTTTTTTAAAATTTGTTTGCTGACTTCTTTGAGTTGGTCAATTTCTTGGTTGATATCATCTTTGTTTTTATCTACCTCTGCAATTCTTAACTTGCTAGGGAATTCCTAATGTAGCTCATCCACACTAGTCATCCCAAACTGATCTAATAATTCATCACGATAATTCCATAGTTTGAAGTAGGCCTTGGTGTTACTTTATATAGTTTCCTATATTGGCCTGACTCAAAACAAAAAAAATATTTACAAAAATTACTAGATAAATCTCAATAAAAATTAAGAGCACCGAGAGATGATGAACTCACTTGATTCAAAGAACCCATGTGCCTATAGTATGGGGGCTGGCTATTGTAGTGATAACTTGATCTTGATTTGGAAAAATGCAACAATTAAATGGGGGATGACTCTCCACCCAACCAAGGACCTTTCTACATTAATATTAAATAGGAATTTATCCCCAAGCCCTCAATCTACTACTCAACCAACAATTCTTTAGACTTTTTCTCTCTATAGACTATCCAAAAAGAGAGATATTTCCTTTTCTCCTTCTTTTCCCTCTTTATATAGAGTCCATTCATGGTAAAGAACCAGATCCCCTGGGATCCATGTAATGTCCCCTTCCAATTGATCATGACGAAGGATGACTTATTAGCCTATACAACTCTCGTAGGCTATAGTCAGTAGGAAAAGGTGAGTCACAAATATTTATTTAGTTTCAATGGATTAAAAGGTGAAAAATTCTAAAGTGACATTAAATAAAAAGAAAATAATTTTGTTTAAGTCAAAATTGGAGGGAAAATAAGAAAGGGTTTGAATTGGTAAAAAAAGGAAACATCTAGAAGGCTCGGAGGTAGATTAAATAGAACGATAATCCTTCATTTTGAAATTATGATTTGATATCTAATTTTGGAGTGCTCTTGGAGCCATTGTTTCATTAGGGTTTACAAAAAACCTTCCATCATTGTAGTTTGGTTTCAATGGTGCAATATCCACCCTAGATAGACAAGAGATGGACCCATTTGGAATTCCATTGGAGCTTAAATTTGGGGTTTGGCTTTCTGTTGGAGGTATCAAGTTATGTAGGAGCTCATGAAGCTTTCCAGAGGAGGCCAATTTTATATTTTGTAGGTACGAGGAGGGTTTTTGGAAGGCATACCAGAAGACATCGTTGTTGGTCGAACACGAGGGTCCTACAAGGCCCCGCTTGAAGCACATCCTTGTCTTGCAAGGATCTCTACATACTGAAGATTGTTACTAGAGGTTTTTGATGAAGCTACTACAACAACCATTATGGTTTTACTATTTTTTTATTTCTATTCTCCATTCATAATAAAGGATGCCAATGTTATCACATCTATCTATCATCTATGGAGTGAAGAAATGCTAGCAGGGGGTAAAGAATGGTACCATTTACGTGCATCCCCTGCTAACGAGAACATGAACATCTTCAGTAACACATCCTCATGATGTATCTCCCACTGACGCATGAGTTCATGAAACTCACTGAGGTGCTGAGCAGGGTTGTTCTCTTCACACTTTCCAAATATGGGCAAATAATCACCCCATTCATCCATAGAGGGGACAACATTAGGAAAACCAGGAATAGCAGAAAACCTGGAATAGGAGCAAACCTGCGAGCAAGGATTTTCTCCATATCGAACCAGTGAAGTCGCCAATCGATCCTTGAATCATGGAGTCGCCAGGTGAAAAATGTGCAGCTTCGAATGTGTCTGTTCCTTGTTCACCATCAAAGGCCAGATATTAGCATTATCGTTACCCCAGGAAACTTCATAGGTTGAGAAAGCAACCATTGAAACCTTCTCGAGAAAGCTCCTCTGGGTCAGCTTCCAGGTGTGCCAACAGTGGCCACAACTGAAACAGTAAAGTGGAAACAATGGAGTTGCCACAGTGGAGTCACCAGGTGCACAGTAGCAATCTGAATAATTCTGATTTCTGATGCACCTTCAGAATTAGTTGATCGTTGTCGTTCTGCCCAGGGAAAATCTTCAACTTCGTCCCCGGCAACGGCGCCATAAATGTTAGCATCGGAATTCACTCCTAGATTGCTTGCAGGAGCAGAGCCCGACACCCATCAGTTTAATGTCACGATTCATTTATAAAAGGGTGATCAAATGGAGATAAAGACTAGAGGAGATATCACTCTAACTCGGGGACTAGATCTGGTACGTAAAGAACAAAGGAGGTCTGGAATCCTAACTTCAGCCAGTGGGTTGATTAAAATATGAGCAGGTGGAAGACTTAGTAAGAAAGATGAACAAACAAATCTGGGAAACAGGCTTACAACGGTTTGTAGGGGAAAAACTCTGAATGCAGGATCCTCCTGGTTCAGGGCTTCAAGAAACTGAATAGAAGACTTGACTGGATCCTCCAATTCCAAGTCATTCAGCATTAAGGAAATCAAAGGAACCAATTAGAGACTCCGTAACTATTACAGTGATCCATTACAACATCATCCTATAAGATCTACAACTCGACTGGATCCTCCAATTCCGAGCTTCTCTAACACAGTATAACAAAGACGTAAAAGAAACTGGCATCCATAAGGCAAGAAGTCTCAAAAGTCTATACATAACCAGAGTAACAATACTTCATCAAAGTTTACAACCGGGAGCTCTGCTCAACCATCGATCCTTTACAAAATGGAAAAAATGCCTACATATACTTGGAACTGACTCAGGCGCTAAAGGCGCGATCATATCATGAATTCAATGCTTGACATTGAGGAACTTCTCTGTTAGGCTACGCATGCAGACGTTGGGAAGAATGCCCATGCAGTTGTCTGTCAAATGCGATCTTTGTTAGGAGAAACTGACAGTCTGTCTCTGTACATGCTCCTTTCTAACCTTCTATTTAAGGAAGGAGATGATGTATCACCCACCTTCTTCATTTGCATTAACTGATTCATCGGGACCTGAGAGGCTCGGGTCAAATATCCGTTTGGGAGATGTGGTAGTCTACCTTTGGCTGTCTGTTGCTTTGCTGGATTTCTGCAAGGGGAACTCGGCTGGCCAATGTGGAAAACGCCCCTCCCCCAGGCCTTCTTCTCGATGACCAGGCGCCAAATCCGCGGCTTTTCCCAACTCTGTATCGGGTTTTGGGGTTTCGCTTTCCCCGTTGTCAAGAGTTCTTGACCCTTTGAACTCCCGATCACTGATTCTCCGATGGGCGTGTGTATGGGTTAGCCCTGGCTATACTATGACCCATACGACCTCCTCTTATATGGCCTGAGCCAAACCTCTATCGGGATTTCGACGTTTTTGATGTCTCGATACACAACTCCTCTAGCCTCGTGAATCTCTGATACCCCATGGCTCCTTCCATGCTAGCTCTCCGACTAAGCCCTGGTCGAAGTGACTGCTACCATATGCCTTCGACCATATTCTCCATAGAGATTTCACGGTTTGCGATGTCGATGAGCACGCGTCCTCCAGACTCGCGATTCCCCGATCTCCGATGGCTCATGGCCGTTGACCTATCAATGGTCCGCTCCCCGTCGTGAAAGCCTACCACCTGTCCTCCATGATTGACAACTATTCCCCACCGATCGGGAAATCGCGTATCGCGATTCTGCAATGCACAAAACTCTCGCTCCCGGGATCTCCGATATCCCGATTCCCGATGAAGCCCTCCTGTGGAGCTTTCGCCGCTTCTCATGTCCATGATCAGGCTTGCTTGCTTGACTCGGGCCCCAAGCGGATTTCTTCTGTGTGTTGCGCTTGGGCACTTATCGTGCAATCCTACAGACCTGCGCACCTTTGTGCCCCAATACCACAAATGTTGCTAACATTAGTCTCCATGGGGGATAGAGTCATCCCTGTGATGCTCTAAGGACTCATTTTGCAGTTTCAGTGCCTTGCCGTTGGGCTATGAAGTCATTCTCAAAACATCTCACTGCTGAAAATACAAGCCGAAAAAATAAAAGGAACAAAATAAAGCTACGTGCTCAAAGGAGCTTATTTATATACAGTTCTAATGCTAATAAAATATTTTACATGGGCTAGGTGAAAGAAAAATTCCACCATAGCCATTCAAGCAACTTCCTGGATAGAAGCTCCTTCCTTCTGTCGATGATCACCAGCAGATGGTGTAACCGTGACAACAGAATGGCTACACTCTTCAACTCCTCCTTACAGGCTGGAGTTGAGATGAAATAGGGCGGCTCCAAGGCATATGAGAAATGCCACTCCATGTATTTGCTGACAGGGTCATCGAATGAGTGGCCATTTCCAAGGAATTGGCGAAATACAACCTCTTCTGCTACACAGTTGTTCACACGCGGTCGAATGTCTCTGATATCCTCAGGCGGGTGAATAACTGAAGTAGGCCCGCTGATCTCAGGTGGTGGTTGCTCACTGATTGGCTCTGCGAAATCTGTAAACTGCATCTTCGACTGCTCCTTTGGTTCTTCTGGTGCCTCTTCTTGGCTCTCCCAAGTGTCAGAGTCATAATCATCATAGATAGGACCTGTGGGAAAGATCTGCTTTTCAATTTGCTTCTCAGGGGGGCTGATTTCCTTGCATTGTCTTTCATTTGTGAACAGAGGAGAAGGCTCTGCAGTCTTCTCTTGGAAGTTCTGGGTGTCCAACTCAGAACCTGATTCATAGCTGTCATACATGGGCTGGCTGCTACCCAGGTCATCAATATGTGATGTGGGGCTCTTCTACTCCTCAACTGAATAGTCGTTAAATCTAGGTGAGCACCAGACTTCTTCATCTTGCAAAAAAGAAACGATCTCTAGATCCTTCTTTTCAATCCCGAATGTAAATACATCATGGGAAATATCGTGAAGAAAAAGAGAACAGTCCTCTTCCCCAACTACCACTTCATCGCTTTGATCTGAGACAACAAGCTCATCGGGGGCAGATGATAACTCACCTAATAAATCTTCAACAATTTCTTCAAAAGAGTTTCTCAGAGCGTCTGCCTCAAGGACTGGAAAATCCTCTGCACAGTCTTCATATTTCAACCCTTCTAAATGGGAAAAGAGATATTTCACCTGCTCCATCAGCTTACTCAAGGCGCCATCCTCCTCCCTGGGAACTCCATCACTTTAATAACCTACCTTGGATGCAGATGAATGGGGAGGAGAAAGGATTGAGTTCTGATCCAGGTCATCAGGATCCTCCCCACAACTTACGTCAGAAACAACTTTCTCTTGTATAGAGTTGTGGTATCCCTCACAAAAATTATGACAAATTAACTCAGGGGGATACAACCTCTGACAATAGGCGATGAAAGATGCATGGAATCCATGGAGTGAAGAAATGCTAGCAGGGGGTAAAGAATGGTACCATTTACACGCATCCCCTACTAACGAGAACATGAACATCTTCAGTAAGACATCCTCATGATGTATCTCCCACTGATGCATGAGTTCATGAAACTCACTGAGGTGCTAAGCAGGGTTGTCCTCTTCACACTTTCCAAATATGGGCAAATAATCACCCAATTCATCCATAGATGGGACAACATTAGGAAAACTAGGAATAGCAGAAAAATTAAAAGGAGCAAACCTGCAAGCAAGGATTTTCTCCATATCGAACTAGTGAAGTCGCCAATTGATCCTTGAATCATGGAGTCGCCAGGTGAAAAATGTGAAGCTTCGAATGTGTCTGGTCCTTGTTCACCATCAAAGGCCAGATCTTAACATTATCGTTACCCCAGGAAACTTCTCAGGCTGAGAAAGCATCCGCTGAAAGCTTCTCGAGAAAGCTCCTCTGGGTCAGCTTTCAGGTGTGCCAACAGTGGCCACAACTGAAAGAGTAAAGTGGAAACAATGGAGTTGCCACAGTGGAGTCTCTAGGTGCACAGTAGCAATATGAATAATTCTGATTTCTGATGCACCTTCAGAATCAGTTGATCGTTGTCGTTCTGCCCAGGGAAAATCTTCAACTTAGTCGCTGGCAACGATGCCAGAAATGTTAGCGTTGGAAGTCACTCCTGGATTGCTTGCAGGAGCAGAGCCCGACACCCATCAGTTTAATGTCACAATTCGTTTATAAAAGGGTGATCAAATGGAGATAAAGACTCGAGGATATATCACTCTAACTCGGGGACTAGATCTGGTACGTAAAGAACAAAGGAGGTCTGGAATCCTAACTTCAGCCAGTGGGTTGATTAAAAGATGAGCAGGTGGAAGACTTAGTAAGAAAGGTGAAAAAACAGCTCTGGGCAACAGGCTTACAACGGTTTGTAGGGGAAAAACTCTGAACGCAGGATCCTCCTGGTTCAGGGCTTCAAGAAACTGAATAGAAGACTTGACTGGATCCTCCAATTCCAATACGTTCAGCGTTAAGTAAATCAAAGGAACCGATTAGAGACTCCGTAACTATTACAATGATCCATTACAACATCATCCTATAACAGCTACAACTCGACTGGATCCTCCAATTCCGAGCTGCTCTAACACAGTATAACAAAGACGTAAAATAAACTGGTATCCATAAGGCAATAAGTCTCAAAAGTATATACATAACCAGAGTAATAGTACTTCATCAAAGTTTACAACCGGGAGCTCTGCTCAACCATCGATCCTTTACAAAATGGAAAAAATTCCTTCATATACTTGGAACTGACTCAGGCGCTGAAGGCGCAATCATATCATGAATTCAATGCTTGACATTGAGGAACTTCTCTGTTAGGCTACGCATGCAGACGTTGGGCAGAATGCCCATGCAATCATCTGTCAGACGCAATCTTTGTTAGGAGGAACTAACAACCTATCTCTGTACATGCTCCTTTCTAACCTTCTATTTAATGAAGGAGATGATGTATCACCCACCTTCTTCATTTGTATTAACTGATTCATCGAGACTTGAGAGGCTCTGGTCAAATATCCGTTTGGGAGATGTGGTAGTCTACCTTTGGCTGTCTGTTGCTTTGCTGGATTTCTGCAAGGGGAACTCGGCTGGCCAATGTGGAAAACGCCCCTCCCCCAGGCCTTCTTCTTGATGACCAGGTGCCAAATCCGCGACTTTTCCCGACTCTGTATCGGGTTTCGGGGTTTTGCGTTCCTCGTTGTCAAGAGTTCTTGACCCTTTGAACTCCCGATCACTGATTCTTCGATGGGCGCATGTATGGGTTAACCTTGGCTATACTATGACCCATACGACCTCCTCTTATATGACCTGAGCCAAACCTCTGTCGGGATTTCGGTTTTTTTGATGTCTCGATACACAAGTCCTCCAGACTCGTGAATCTCTAATCCCCGACGGCTCCTTCCGTGCTAGCTCTCCGACTAAGCCCTGGTCCAAGTGACCGCTACCATATGCCTTCGACCATATTCTCCATCGAGATTTCATGGTTTGCGATGTCAATGAGCACGCGTCCTCCAGACTCGCCATTCCCCAATCCCCAATGGCTCATGGACGTTGACCTGTCAACGGTTCGCTCCTCGTCTTGAAAGCCTGCCACCTGTCCTCCACGATTGACAGTTGTTCCCCATCGATCAGGAAATCACATATCGCGATTCTGCAATGCACAAAACTCTCGCTCCCGAGATCTCTGATATCCCGATTCCTGATGAAGCCCTCCGGTGGATCTTTCACCGCTTCTCATGTCCATGATTAGGCTCGCTTGCTTGACTCGGGCCCCAAGTAGATTTCTTCTGTGTGTTGTGCTTGGGCACTTATCGTGCAATCCTGCAGACCTGCGCACCTTTGTGCCCCGATACCACAAATGTTGCTAACAGGATTAATGATGTGGTTGAAATAATTTCACTTGATGTAATGCATGCAAACTCTTTGTGAAAATTCTTATATTAGATCTTTCATAAAATATCTATGAGTCAAAATGTTTAACAAAGTAAAAAAACTAAAACCCTTTCCTGTAATACTTCATAATATTACAGTGGTATAAAATATGTTGATCTTGATAGCTTGTGATTTCTTGAGGAATTAATTCCAGGGAAGACTAGAGGATGAGGGAAACAACCCACTCTAGGATTGGATTCATCAGAAGAGGTAGAAGTAGAAGGAATTATGGGGGATCATTATGAAGATAGGACCATACAACGGTTAGAAAACATAGCGAATGGGTATCAACAATTGACACAACTCATGAAACGGTTTTTTACTAGCAACCAAGTAAATCAAAACCCTGGAGGTGACAATGGGAACCATGCATAGGATAACCATAGAGGAAGTAGGTATTCTGAAGGAAGTAATACCTATGTTTCAACATAGAGTGTCTTCTAGGAGGGTAGAAGAAAGGTAACCAGACCATTATTTATATCATTCTTTGAGGAATAGCCTACAGGATCATAGAAAGAGCAGGGGACGACTGGCGAAATCAACTCCTAATTTAGGGAGTGTCAGTTGCTAGAATAAGGACCCAAGAAAGCCATGTATTACAACGGATAATGTAACCTTGGGATGAGGAACAACCCTAGGATGAGAAAAAAACAATAGAATTTTGATATTCTATGCAAATTGGGGAAGATGACCATCTCATCTTTTGAAGTATCTAACAGGTGCACAACACGAGCATGGGTACATAAGTTGGAAAATTATTTCCAACTTAACCTGATAAAAGAGGAAGATGAAATCAATTTTTCCACCCTACACTTAGATGGGGAGGCTCATGAGTGGTGGTACCATGGGATATTAACATTGGGGAATTCAAACATCACATCATATGAGGATTTCACCTAGAGGTTGATGAACACGTTCGATAGGAAGGATCCTATGATACACATCAACGATTTGGCATAGTTGAGGCAGACAGGTACACCAGAGGCTTATGTCATAGAGTTCCAGTAGATGGAAGTCATGGTTACTGATGTTTTTGAGTAGACCGATGATGTTATTCACAAAGGGATTGGTTGAGCCCTTAATAGCTTGGGTGAAGGATTTCATGCCAAACAAGCTATAGGAAGCTATCATGAAGACCCAATATATGGAAGACATATTCTCTAAGAAGACATCGGAAAAAACATTATCCTACAGAAAGGTCAGGTGTCGAAGCCTCCCTAGAAGACATGGATAGGGAGGGATATGTTGGATGAGGAAAATCAGAGAGATATAAGGAGGAATAATATTTTCTATAGTTACAAAGAGCCATGGGAACCATGTCATCAATGTATGGGAAAAGGTAAACTCCATTACATTGAGGTGGTTTCCAATGAGTAGTATGATTATTATGATGAGGGAATTGGACAAAATAGTGGTGAGCCATCACACCTTGATGCTATAGAGAAGGAACCTTTGTAAAATAGCACCAAGGGTGTGGCCATTTCCACACTTTCGTGAGTTCCCAAATATCGCACCTTCAGGATTTACAAAATATTACACTTTCATGATTTCCCAAATAGGACATAGTTTTTGATGACCTATTTAGGAGACCTGTAGCCTTCTCCACGTCATATATCTCAGTAGACTGGAAGTCAAATCTCTTGGTTGAATACTCCAAGAATAAATTCACCTGTGAACTAATGGAGGGAATTATTCAGGATGAAAGGTATAGGGTAGTGGATGACATCATCTACTACAAAGACATGATCTATATTAACCCCGAGTCCACACTCAAGGATAATATTTCGAGGGAAGTACATTTCGCACCACTGGCAGGACAAATGGGGTATTTGAAGACCTATAGGTAGATGAGAGATATATTTTCTTGGAAGGGTCTCAGGGAGGATGTACTTCAACATGTAAGGGAGTGCATGACTTTCCAACAGAGCATGTCAGAGCTTAAACATCCTATGGGATTGTTTCATCCATTTTTGATTCTAGAGTAGAAATGGGATAACATTTACATGGAATTCATTATAGGGTTTCCAAAGGTACATGGAAGGGACTATATCTATATGGAAGTGGATAGGTTAACTAAAAATGTACACTTCTTTTACGTTCCTTTAGAGTACTGCAAGATACCAGATATATAAAATATGCAGAACAGAAATGAAATGCTAGAAATGACAGAATAACAGGAAAATATCCAGCATAATCTTCACAATACATAGAAATGATATACGAAATAACAACAGAAAGAACACTTTGATTCAGATAGAAATGTTCACAGGCCTCTTCGAGGGGGCAACCTCCAGTCGAGAAGTTCTCTGTTACAATAATCTCCAAGCTAGGGTTTTCATACCCTCGACCCTTATTTATACTAAATATGTCTATTAAGAGAAGCATCTAGAGGAAGATCCTTCTAGAAGCGGAAGC
>JZKD02S1884990.1:330270-351437 GCA_000966675.3 Picea glauca
GAGTGTTGGAATGGAGCTAGGATGGCGATGGCGAGAGGAAGCGATGTTTAAATGGTATGTCACCTATCCCTCTTTAGTTAGTAAATTCAATATCTAAAACTTAAGGAAAGCGTCAGGTCCTGTCCTATTTTTTTCTAGATCTAGGTGGATCTAGGGAGATCTATTAGTGTCTGCACCTACCAATTAGTCCGATAACAGGGTTGAGAGGCTAGGAATAAGGGGCTAATATTGAGGGCTTAACCCAAGGGAATATTGTAATGTATTTCCTAAATTACTAAAGCTTGGGGAAATAAACCTTGTTATCCTAAGTTCCTTTGGGGAGAGGAACGAACTGCAAGTGGAGAGGACTGAGCTCCTAGAGAGCCAAGTGTCATCTAGGACGCATGCAAATTTATGTGGGAAATTCTATCATTGTGGGGGTTCACTCTCACCATTTTGACCATTCTTTCCATCCCTTGTCCCATTCACTCACACACTGAGCAAACACGCAGTCAGTCATTTCTGCCATTGTTGAACCCTCTTCCATTGTGAACCTCTATAATTTGTTGATTCGTCCCTTTCCTTACCCAGTTTTGTTACTGGGGTTACCTGGTTGACTTAAGAGTTGGACAAAATAAGCAGGTTGTCAGTCCTATGGTTTGAAGAGGCAGGTTGTCAGGCCTGTGGGTTGAAGAAGTAGGTTTCCAAGCCTATGAGAAACTCTCTCCAGGTGAGATAGGTTGCAGGGGAAGTGATTTATCCTGGAGGGAGTCAAACAATAGCTACAAAGCTTTGATAATTCCCGATTTGACTTGTTGCTGAAGCCCTGAAAGAGAAGTGGAGCAGCCGATGGAATGTGTAACAATGAAAGTGTATATTCCCAGGGTGGGACATACATGTGGGGAATGCGAGTCTCTGAGTAGTGGGGATAAGTAGGATCCTTGGAGGGAATCCTTCCTGTTTCATTGTGCAACTTTTCGTAGTCTCAGACTAGCCTAGGAATTCCTTTACCCTAGTTGGAGTTTATTCCCAACTCGAGGGTGACCCAATGATGATAGCTTGGAGTAGCATGGTCTAAAGCTGGGAGGTTCGTGGAAGGTATGCATGCAGTCGGTGGTATTCTCATAAAAATATAAGTACCAATTCTATGTTAATTGTATTTTGTGTATCTTGCACATGTGTTATAATGTTATGAGTATTTCCTGTATATGTTGCATGTGTAGGATTAATTTTATTTATGCATTAATTTATATTGTAGCATAATTTTTATGTCAGATTAAATTTGCATTAGAGATATATGTATATCAGAGCATGATAATTTCAAGTGGCATGACTCGACCTAGGTGGTTGGTTATGTTACAATCCGGTTTCAGAGAAGTTTGGTTTTGAAGTAGTGGTGTGTCCTCGACCATGGTGGCTGAGGGACGTTATAATTTGGTATCAGAGCCCATGGTTTCCAAACTGAACCTCGATGGGCCACGAATGTGGAATATGGAGTCAAAATTCCACCCAAAATTGATATACAAAGTGCTAGGAGGGTGCTAAGGGAACACCTTGGTTGTGTTCAGAAGCTCAGGAGGTATAACAGTTTGATATACCATGAAAGATGTGGTATTGGGCCATAAAGTTAAATTTGGTTCGTTGGATCTGTCGGAAGAATAAAGATCCCTCAAAATCGTCGGATTCAGAGTTTCAACAGTCTAGGGGTTGTGTGGTGTTTCAATGGGGAAATCCTCCGAAGTCCTGGGTTGATTCCCAACCATAGATAATTTGGGGGGAGGAGAACCATTGAATTTTCCATGTGGTTCGATGTTCAGGAAAATCCGATGGAGATTGCACAGTGAATAAATTGCCAAAGTCCTGAAGCTATGGGAAGTAATTGTTTCGACAGTCGAAAATTTGAGAGTTTTGTAAGTGAGCATATGAGAAGAGATCTACCGAAATGCCGAAGTCTCGAATCATTGGAGATGATACTGACATTTTTGGTAGTTGGTAGTTTGATAGTTTTGAAAAAGTGTTGATGAGAAGAATTGTCAAAGTCCTAGTTTGCCGAAGTGATGTGACATGATGACATCACTGGGGTGACATGGACCTGTCGACAGTTCGACAATTTTGAGAAAGTATTGAAGATAGGAAATCCCCGAAGTCTTGAAGTGCCAGATATGATGTGGCATGATGACATCACCTAGGGCGACATGGTCCTACCTAGGTTTTCCATGTGTCACTTTGTTTTGTACTTTTTACAAGCCCTTAGTACCGATTGGGACCTGACATGTGTCACTCAATGATGAGGCCACATGTCACCACTTTGATTGGTGACAATTGTACTACATGGGCTCTGGGAGGTTACATAGTTCAAGAGTTTGACGTTTGGGGAAAAATGTTGGAAGAACTTTGGGACCTCCGAAGTCCTGAAGTCTTGAAGTGTTGAAGTTTCGTAGTGACATGGCTTGATGATGTCACCTGGGGTGACATGGACACAAAATATGTGTGCCATGTGTTAGTGTGTTATGTTCTTTTGGAAGGAGGATTTTTCCAGTTAGGAATTAACATGTGTCACCCCTCAGATTGGGCCATGTGTCCGCTTCTTGAAATTTTCCATGTAGCACCCAGTTGTGTAGTACTAAGTGGACCCTAGGAATTCACCAATTCAACGTTCATAAGGAATGAAGTGAGAGGAAGTAAAAATCCTTGAAGCTTCGAAGAGTGGAGTAAATCATCATCGTTCATTGGGAGGGAAAATATGGTAGTAGATCATGTGGTCTATAGGATTCAAGGAATACATAGTTGACGTCGAGGACTTCCGAAGGCCCGAAGGTCGGAGTCCATCTCGACCGTTGATCATGAAGGAAATGTGGCACTAGATCCCATAGTCTAGAGGAGTGGCACTTTGGAATATTTGATTTGTAGAATTGTTGTGAGTAGAGAACTCCCAGAGGGTCAGAGTTAATCTTGACCATTGATCGGGATATGAAATGTGGAGGCAAGAGAGGGGATCTGTTGGCACAGGGGCAGACCCAGGGTTCAACGCTACAACAACACACCAAAAAAACCCTAACTACAGACCCTATCAACAACATCTGCGAAGAAGATGAAGTCTCACCTGAGGTAGAGGAAGGGGTGGTTGCAGGTCTCAGATGTATGCAACCTTAGCTGGGAAACAGATATGTGATTCTAGTATTTAATAGAGCACTCAAAAGTAAACCTTCATCGATATTTAACCAATATCTACTCCACATATAAAACAGAGCATCGTAACATTCACCTTGATCTAATGTATTTAAGCACTTAGCATAAATAAATGGATCAGATCTAGCATATTCAAGCACTAAGCACATTTACCTATCTCAGATCTAGCATCCAGATTCGTCATAATCACAAAGCATAAACATATCTATCTATCTATTTATATCAAGCACTTAGCAAATAACACATAAATACACCAACACATCGCACAAAGTAGAGCAACACAACATATACGTGGTTCACCCCCACCTTAGGGATACGTCCACCAACTCTTCTTATTTATTAGCTTCTTGAATAGATTACAAGCACAGAGCCTCAAAACCCTCCTCTGCATAGGATATAACATCTGCGCATCTCTCTAGATCCTTCTTCATTGCGTTACAACACAAATCCTTCCACAATCTGTTACAACCACTTGAACTTACCTCTGCAAGTCTCTCACAGTATGCACAAAGAATTTACAAGCCTTACTTTCACTTAGCACAACATCACCTAGATGAACTTCTACTTTATTACATGACCTAACCTTCTATTTATATATTACAACAATAGGCCTAAACATGGGTAAACCCATGGGATGACATTTCCTACCCAAAAAGGGGTCGAGATCCCACGATCTATGCTTCTTCTTGCACTCCGCCTTCGACAGGCTGTCGAAGTCCAAAATGGTCAAACTTGACCAAGGATCTCTCAAAAATTGGTCGAGGGACAACATGCCCCCAACACTCACCTGTGACCCGTCCCGAGTCACTCTGATGTAGGATGTTTTTCTTTGAAAGCATCGATATTGGATCGAGCTTCTTCGAATTGTTGTTGTGCTATGACCTCTTGTTCAAAAAAATCTTGGATGATTGCATCGTTCACAAGTCCTTCCAGGAATTGTTCAGCTGCATTAATAATATGCTCTAGTTCTACTCCTCGGCCTTCAACTTCTATGAACAATTGGTAGGCCTTATCTTGTATGAGTAGGAGTCTCTGAGTTACTTCCATAACTCTGCTATGAATAGCGTGAATATGTTTTTGGGTGATGTGTTGCTCTTGAGATCTCTTCATTCTTTCCATAGCTGACAGGAGCTTCAACTGTGCCTGTATCGTTTCATCTTGATACTTCACCTCTTGGAGCTGTGACTCCGGTGCTCTTAATTTTTTACTCTCAGCGAGTCACTCATATGTCAAGGCACTATGATCACTCAGCTTCTTGTATTCCATAGCAAGGGCCTTTAGTCTCTTAACTGCACTCCTGGAAGTTGCTTCTCTTTGGTCCTTCATATCGTGTGGGGTCTTTGGAACTGTTCATAGTTCAAAGTATACGATGCGTTGTTGTAGCTGCTAGATCACTTCTTCAAGCTTCTCTACTTGCTGTGTAACTCAATATTATACCTTTATTTCTACGACTGTCATAGAGCGAAGTGATCTTTTGATTGCTTCCTTTACTTCGAGTTGCTTGACGATAAACTGTTCTTTTCCTTGTTGTATCTGTGCTTTTTCTTCATCGAAATTCACTTGGAGGGAAATCTTTTCCTATTCTGCAGATCAACATTTTTATACAATTACTCTCTATACTTGCATCAAAGCCTAGGTGGCTTGTTCTGTTTCCTCTTGTGCTTGTCGAAGGTGAGTTTCGACAGTATCAGTGAATTGGTGGAGTTGGGTTGGCTCGTCTCCTGGCTCTAGTGTTCCCAATGGAAGAGGCGCAGTGGATACTGTGCGACTGGACTGTAGTGCCTGATGTACCCCTTAGAGTTCAATTTCAATCCTATCATACATTGCTTCCTTCTTGGCCTCTTGTTTTTCTACTATTTCCAACAAATCATCATTCAGGGCTACTATGAGGAAGTCAAAGTCATAAGAGGTGAGGACAGTCTTCATCTTGGTCATGGGGGATTTTGATTTCTTTCGGGAAGAAGGTTTTGGAGGTGAACCCTTCCTCTTCTTCAGGGGATCAACCTCATCTCCTTGCTTTTGTTCAACTTCTTTGTCATCTAAATATTCACCATCACCTCCTTTCTCTGGTGATATGGAAGCAGTCTTCATGGATACACTGTCTAATCCTTGGACCTCTTCTTTCTTCTTTGTCCTGCTAGGTCCGGGTGTATCTTGCGTTGTTTCTGGGTTGTCTATGTCATATATCTCCGCAGGGTCTGCTGGAATAAGGAGGTCCGCCGACCAGTCCTTAGTGATCTCCTCCAGGTCCTCCTCCGCCAATTTGTACTAGGAATGAAGCTATTGCTTATGTTCGTCGGCACGTGTTGTAATATAAATGAAGTATTGATCTGTGCTGAACTTCATCAAAGTCTTGAAACGATGTAGAGTGTTTGGAGTCATGCGAGGCTCAGACTGTATGGCTATCTTCAGCGGATTTTAGTAGGTATGAAAAAAAAATTTTGACTACCACTGTTTATTCATATCGCTTGAATACCACAGTGTACTGAACTTCACGGCCAACGGTTCAAATGTCTCGATGTTGGGGAAGGTCGCACCTTATGGCATCTCCCATGTGACAAATGCGATAAGGATCAAAATCCAACTAAAATGGAATTCATAACCTTGATCTTGCGCTTGTCCACAGTCAAGTTCCAACTGGTTCACCAGGTACTTCGCCCAGTTCATTTGGAGACCTTCCGTGCACTTCCCTGCGAGGTCAACTACAAAGACAGTGACTTGGGTAGGCTGGTTCTTTCTTACTAAATTCTCTGCAATTAGTTGATAGGAGAGGCATACTGCGCCACTCTATATAGAATATACCTTGTAGCCTCGCGTCCCCTTCTCGACATTTCCGTAGGTGTCCTTGATCCTCTATGCTAGAGCACGATCCATGGATTTTTCAGGTAAAAATATTGTGGATCAATTCCTTGCATACTCAACCCTATGATCCGATTGATCAGTGTTGGATCAACTGTGATACAACGGTTTAGCCACAAATAGCCACCATGGTGACAAGAAAGCAACAACTTGACATAGGCATTGACTTCCTGGTGTCTACCAAAGTGTGGAATATTCATGACATGGAGCAGGGTGGACTACGTGAGGTTCATCATCCATGACTAGGGGATTATCTTAAAATTCTTACCCTTCCTTCTGGTCATGTACTTATGTGGGGAAAGCATGTTATAGGCTTTTCGTTTACTGAGGTTGAAGTCGCTAAACTTCAACGCTGCATACTTGTCTTGGTCTGCTCGAACTGCACGTATCCCCTTCGGGAGGTACACCGTAACTAAGGTGTATTAAAAATCTCTAGGCACGTTGTCTTGATTTACTATGCCACTCAAAGGTGGAATATAGGTGGGTAACATGGTCAAGATCAATTTGGCATTCACTAAGTCATCCCTGTGTTTGGTTCTCTTTTCATCTGATTGTCGGGATGGTCTGGCTCCATGAGCAGTTGATGGAGAGGCTTACAGTACTCACGTCGATGATTCTTGTACACCTATACACATTGACATGACTCTTTCAGTCATGAGGTTGATCGGTATGTCTTCAACAACTTTCTCCACAATGCTGAACTCGTCCGACATACATACTTCGGGTTAATGATATCAGGTTCAAGATTAACTTAGACACTACAATGAAATAGATGGAAAGAGTGTGATGATCACTGTGCAAAATCCACTTAGTCTGCAGGCTCAAAATGTCGTTTAGCAAAAATGTTCTCGATGCATGGCGCAACGGGGTAAATAGGTAACACGGCAACATGTCTCTTGCAATGGGTATGAAGCCTTCATTAACTCTATTATGTCCATTACGATGTGGTTCCAACAGTCTGATGGTGAGCTATCTGATCATAAATGAATTTCTACCCATTCAGAGCATCAATCAAACGGTTATAATGTCCCCAACGACTATATTGCTTCGCGATGGCGAAGTGTCATGTGTTGTTGTTTTGATATCCCGACGAAGCTCCAATTTTTAAAATTTTCCTTCTACGAGGTTCCCACTAGAACCTTCTGCAACTTTTAGATCTTATCTCTCTTCTTACTTAGATTTCTAGCCTTTCTTCCAGTGAGCTTCGTTTGGGTATTCCTTTTTCCATTCTGATTCTTATCTTCTTTTGACACAGTGACTTTGCACTGTTGAGATTATTTCCTAGGATTCAAGGGCAATACTTCTTCTTTATTTGGAATAGGTATTTCATTCTTCTGTGGTTGCTCTAGTGCTCTTGCAACTTCTACATCTATGCCGTTGTTGTTAAATAGCTGTGATATGTTCTCCTATTCTTCAATCAAGTGTGCAATCCTTCTAGTTATAAAATATTTTAACTCTTTCTTCTTTTGTTCTAAGGATTCTTCTTCTTCCTTCCTTCTGGCTTGATCTCTTTCAATCCAAGGTATTCCTAGTAACATGGTAAATGGAGTGTTGTCCTCAATAAATTTAATGATCTCAAAATATTCTGTCGAAGTTCCATTGACATTCATATGTATCTGAGCGAGCTTCCCACATAGGGATATTTATTTTCCTCTAAACAATCATATTCCTCCCAGTGAAGGAACCATAGCAGGCTTTCCTAAAAGTTCCCAGGTTCTTTCTTTCATAACATTCACCTGTGTTTCCTCATCCAGAACACAGTCAATGTCGAAGTCTCCTCATATTTCTTCAATGCATTCTTTTTCTTTGAATATCTCTGATAAACTGATATGTTGGTGATCATTCAGGGTTTCTTTCATATGTAGCAATACTTTTTCTGATTCTTTCTGGGGTTCTCCCATAATCTCAGTTTTTGGATCTACCTTAGGGTTTTCTTATCTCATGTTCATTTCTTCAATCTTAGCAATCATTCTATGGAAATACAATACTTCATGGTCCATATCATTGCAACAAAGACAACTGGGTATTCTCCCAAGGCATTCCTTAGCAAGATGTCCCAGTTTTCTGCAACTGTAACAAAGGGTTAATCCTCTCTTTCTTTTAAATGATCCCCATCCTTTCCTGTATTGCGCGCTAGGATCATGGTAGCTAACCTGATAACATTTCTTTCTAGGATCCTGCATCCACTTGTTAGTCCAAATATTCTTTCTATGCATAGGTATAACATATCTTTCACTATTCTTATTAGATCCACTCATATCAAACCTTATTTCATCTACCAGTACCCTAGTTTTCAAGCTAGGACATAATCTATCAAACATACCTAGATCCATGCTTTAGAAACAAAATTTTCCACTTGTCTTACTTCTATAGAGCACAAATCTTTTAGATCTAGAACTTTTCACTATTCTTACCTTTATCAGAGCACAAATCTTGCATACCTTACCTCTTTTCTTCAAAGCAGACTTCTTTTCTTTAGCACAGAGCTTGTCAAACTAAGTAGAGTATTGCACAATAGAGAGACAAATCTACACACTGAGATTTCACAATTTCAGGTCAAATATTTGCACAAAGATTCTTCTTCCTTAGTTCCCAGCAATCACAGTTTCATTCCCGACAACGGAACCATTTGTTGGCACAGGTGCAGACCCAGGGTTAAATGCTACAAAAATGCACCAACAAAACCCTAATTACCGGCCCTTTCAACAACACCTGTGAAGCAGATGAAGTCTCACCTGATGTAGAGGAAGGGGTGGTTACAGGACTCAGATGTATGCAACCTTAGCTGGGACACATATCTATGATTCTAGTATTTAACAAAGCACTCAACAATAAAAATTCATCGATATTTAACCAATATCTACTCCACAGATAAAACAAAGCATCGCAACATTCACCTTGA
This sequence comes from Picea glauca, assembly GCA_000966675.3. Taxonomy (NCBI): domain Eukaryota; kingdom Viridiplantae; phylum Streptophyta; class Pinopsida; order Pinales; family Pinaceae; genus Picea; species Picea glauca. The sequence goes on from JZKD02S1884990.1 coordinate 339,200, forward strand.
TCTAATGTATTTAAGCACTTAGCATAAATAAATGGATTAGATCTAGCAGATTCAAGAACCAAGCACATTTACCTATGTCATATCTAGCATCCAGATTCATCATAAGAACAAAGCATAAACTAATCTATCTATCTATCTATATCAAGCACTTAGCAAAGAACACATAAATACATCAACACATCGCACAAAGTAGAGAAACACAAAATATACATGGTTCACCCCCACCTTGGGGCTACGTCCACCAACTCTTTTTCTTTATTAGCTTCTTCAATAGGTTACAAGAACATAACCTAAAAAACCTACTCCGCATAGGACAGAAGATCTGCGCAGCTCGCTAGATCCTTCTAATGTCTTCCACAATCTATTACAACCACTTGCACTTAGCTCTGAAAGTATCTCATAGTATGCACAAAGCATTTAGAAGCCTTACTTTCACTTAGCACAACATCACCTAGATGCACTTCTACTTTCTTACATGGACTATCCTTCTATTTATACATTACAACAATAGGGCTAAACATGGGTAAACCCATGGGCTGACATTCCCATATCCGTTACATATTCCCAAATCCCAAAAAGGACCCAAAAAGGGGTTGAGATCCCATGATCTCTGCTTCATCTTGTGCTCTGCCTTTGACAGGCTGTCGAAGTCCAAAATGGTCAACCTTGACCAAGGATCTCTCAAAACTTGGTCGAGGGCCAAAAGGATCTCTGGTGGGTCGACACTTCGGGAGATTTGTTGAGATGTTCTTTGGAAACTTTCGAAGCTGGAGTCCTGAAGCTCTTATCCACCATAGATCTGAACAGATAATGAGGACTGTAGATCCATTGTCCTTCGCGGGTTCACCAGTTCGGCGTTCCAAGATGTTTGTGATGTGCAGAAAGGGAAACCTACGAAGCTACAGAGCCCCTAAGCTCCAAGGCTCCGGATAAGTGCCTAACTGTTATCATTGGGTCACATCCCTTGGTCACATGAATTAGGGGACTGAAGAAAAGGGGCTAGCACCTGAAATTTAGTTTTAAAATAAGAAAAAACCTTCAAGAAGGACCCTGTGGGATTTTTTATTGTACATAACTATACCTAAAGAAGTAAAGAATGCATGTAAACCCGAAGGAGGGATTCAACACAGACCCAAGAGCCAATTTGAATCTGAATTGGAAGAATCCATATACAATATTGCATCACTGAAAAGACAATTGTTCAAGTATCCATAAACTCCTATTCAAAACTCAAAATTGAGCATGGAAACAACCATTAGAGAGGTCTTGAACAGTATAAGATAAATGTTGTATAAATTTCATTACAAATAATTTTTTGCCTGGATTCTCCTGATCTAACAATTATATGCCATTGTTAAATATAGAATTTCTTCTACTAATATTCTTGCGGAATTTAAAACATAATCGAAAATTGCAATATCAAGAAGAAAGATCAATCACACATAACACAATTTTTTTTACCAGGAAAGAATAAAGCTAAAAACCCCACTATCATATATTATTTGTATATCATGGATCATGAAACAATCTCATACAAAACTCTAATCCAAGAGCTCTCAGTACAATAACAATTGCCTTGCACTGTCATACAAAAATTGGAAAATGCATGTGCCAATTTACTGCCTCCGGACAACCTGCCTCTAATCAATCCCTGCAATGGGAAACTTGTAAATGAATTTGAAATCCTCTTGCCTAGGATGTGCATTGCTCATGGGCACATCCACTATGTGTGATTTCATGAGTGCACTCACTATGTCACAACTGGTAGTCAAATTGTCCTTTTCACCTTCATCTCAACTGGGTCTCCACTGGATCTGACATGCATGTAGTTAACAGTGGTAAATCTTCAGTTCCATGTGAGACCATTGATTATGAATTAACTAATAATTAATTCACTGATCTTTCACGAGTGTAAATTAAGTTATGACTAGTACAACTGAGCTTAACTCACTTAACTGAATTAAACTACTTCACAACTGACATAACTACACATATAACTCTGTTACAACTTCGAATCACTCAGTTATAACTAATTCAACTTGGATGTCCCAGTAGTCAACCTTTAAACTCAAATTTCCTATAGCTAACTGATTATCCATTTCAATTAACTATTTTCAAGTAATTATGAGATAATAGATTGATATTTATTTTCCAATTTATTTAAGGGAAAAATAAATTAGACACACATTTCTTGTTGACTTTTCAACTTTCCCTCTCAATAAGAAATGGATTATCCTTCACCTAAATCTTGTCTCTATGGTATTCAAATTTTCTCCTGGTAAGCACCTTCATCAGAATGTCTGCATACTGATCTTTCGTAGGAATGTACTGAAGCAAGATGATCTTCCGCTGCACACAATCTCTGAGATGATGATACCAGATATCTATATGCTTAGATCTATCATGAAACACATGATTAATCAAGAGTTTAATGCAACTCTGATTATCACAATGAATCACTGTCAGATCTAAATGAGAACCAAACAAACCAACCAAGATCTTTCTCATCCAGATAGCCTCACATGCAGCTTGACTCACTGCCATGTATTCCTCTTCCACTGAACTGAGTGCCACAGATCTCTACTTCCTATTGTACCAAGAAAAATCTATAGATATGATACTAAATATCCCCCCTGATGTGCTCTTTCTGTCTATTGGGAAGCCTACCCAATTTGCATCCATGAAGCCATGCAACTTCACCTCATCCATCTATCTGTACCATAAGCCATACTCAGATGTGCCCCTCAGGTATCTCAGGACATGCTTGCCCGCCTTCCAAAAGATCTTGGTAGGCTTAACCACCGCTTGAATTAGCTGGTTAACTGCATAGAAAATGTTCGGTCTCCTGTTCGCTAGATACATTAGCGAACCCACTAGTTGTCGATAGATAGTAGCATCCACTACCTCTCCAGAAGTAGCATCCTCTTTCCTCCAGTTTCTTGGAAGAGGAGTATCCATGGGTTTGCAGCCCTCCATGTGAAACTTACCTAGTATCTCCGTTGCATACTTTCCTTGAGACACAAAAAGTTCACCAACTCACTGCCATATTTTCATTCCAAGGAAATAATGAAGGAGGCCCATATCCTTCATCTTGAACTCCTTTGCAAGGTCCTCCTTGCATGAGTGTATCAGATGCTCATCACTAGTCAGTATTAAATCATCAACATAAAGAAAAATTATTAAAATCTTACACTCGATCACAATTTGGTATAGGTTTGCATCTACTTCACTTTTGGTGAATCCAAGTCTAGTGAAATAGCTATCTATCCAAGTGTACCAAGAATTAGGTGCTTGTTTGAGCACATACAACGCTCTCTTGAGTATGCACACATGAAAATCACTGTCAAAGGTCTCAAAACCTTATGGATTATCAATGTACACTTCTTCCTCAATGGTCCCATTGAGAAACAAATTTTTTACATCCATCTGATGAATGCACCAACCCATCTGTGCTAAGAGTGAAAAGATGGATCTTATGGAAGAGTACCTTGCGACAGGTGCAAAGGTCTCATAATAATCTATCCCCTTGATATGTGAGAACCCCCGAGCCACAAACATGGCCTTGTATTTCTCCACACTCCCATCATCATATTTCTTTACCTTGTATATCCATCTCGAACCTACCACTAATTTGTCGACCGGTCTTGGGACAATTTCCCATGCACTGTTTTTGACAATGGATTAATACTCCTCCATCATTTCATCTACCCATGTGGGATCCTGCACTGCTTCCTGAAAGGAAGTTGGATCAATCACAATAGATTTTCTCATGAGATCCATGTATCCATTAAATTGATCAGGAGACTGTATCTGTTTGCGCTGTGAAGTAGGGCTCCTACATTCTGTGCAACATCTAGTCTCAATCTATCAACTTTTGTGGTGCACTTTCTGCTATTTTTGATGGATGGATTTTCTTGAGTGGCTTCCTCCACTCCATGAACCTCCTCAGGTGGCTGATCCACATCTTGAGACTCATCTTTGGGAACCAACAGTTCCTCTTCTGCATGCAATTTTAACTCCCTCTCAAGCAACAACTGCATGGATTTCCCCTCATCAAATTTTGTATCCAATCTCATAACAATCATTCTGATGTTTGGAAAATATACACGATAATTATGGGGTGTTTCTGTGTACCCCACAAATATCCTAACTTCAACAGTTGGTTCCAGCTTATTCCTAGCACCCTTGGTCACATGCACATAAACAGATGAGCCAAAAATATTAAAGTGTGAAACATCAGGTTTCTTACCAGTGAAAGCTTCTTCAGGTGTACTCATGGCAAGTACTTTATGAGGACAATAGTTTTTCACATAAACCACAATATTTCATGCTTCCGCCCACAAATGCATTGATAGTCACTGTTTATGCAACATTGCTCATGTTGCACCCACGATCGTTTTTTTCTTCCTCTCCACGACCCCATTTTGCTGTGGCTTATGAGGTGCTATGAGTTATCTTTGAATTCCTTCTTTTCTACAGAAGTATTTGAATTCGTTAGAGATGTATTCTCCACCATTATCGCTCCTAAGAGCCTTCACTTTCTTCCCCGACTCTTTCTCCACCAATGCTTTAAACTCATATAACTTTGAGAGTGTTTGATCCTTCTTCTGCATGAAGAAGATCCAACATTTATGAGAAAAGTCATTAAAAAAAATAACATAATACTTATGTTTTGCTGTTGAAGAAATCGAGAATGGTCCACACACGTTTGTGTGAAATTTCTCAAGGATCACTGAAGCATGGTTTTCCTTTTCATGAAAGGTGGAATTTACATACTTCCCCATGGTGAAACCCTTGCAGTGATCTAACTGAGCAAGTGTTCCCATTGGAAGTCCAGTAGATATTTGTTGCATGATTTTCAAGGCTCCATGATGAACATGGCCCAATCACCTGTGCCATAATTCGTCCTCATCTTGACTCACCACTTTTTATGCCTTTCCCATCATGGAAGCATAACCATCTACCTCTATCTTGTAGAGATTCTTAACTTGAATCCCTATCTTCTTGACTTGACCTGTTGTTTTATGTCGCATGAAATCTTTTCCATTGCTGAAAACAACATCATAGCCTATGTCCTCCAACATTTCGACTGAAACCAAGTTTTTTTCTAGAGCTGGAACATGCATAACATATTTCAATTGAAATGGTTTACCTGACTCCCTCTGAAAATTGATGGTACCAATTCCAATCTCACTGTATCATCCATCGTCACCCATCTCAATATGCATTTTCATATCTTTCTCCTCCAAGTCACTGAAAATCTCCTTATCTCCCGTCATGTGGAAGGAAGTGCCACTATGCAAATACCACATTTTATCCCAATGCACTTGAAGCCATGCATGAGATCAAAGAGAAGTCAAGTTCAAATTGTGAGGCAAGGGCCTCACCAACTGCATCTCCAACAACCTTCTTGTTCTTCTTCTTCCATGGGTAGTTAGTAGCAAGATTCCCATGTTCATGACAACGAAAACACTTCAATTTGGACAAATCCATCTTCCTTCCTTTAAACTTAGATTTTGAATGGAATTTCTTCCCCTTCCCTTTCCTTGCCTTGGCATCCAAAGCATAATCCTCTTCATCATCATGCTTTGATGAAGAGCCATCTCTGGTGTTCCGCCTGAAGTCCTTCTGCACTAGATCTGACCATAATTGTTCCCAAACTAGAAATTTTTCCCTTCCATTGACAGAGTCTTGATAACTATAACAACTCTTGGGAAGTACGAGGAGAACCAAGCTCACCAAATCATCGTCAATGACTGTTATTTCCATACTCCCCAGATTATCTCGACATTGGACAAACTTCGTGAGATATTTTGGAATGGAGTTGCCTTTCTCCATTTTGATCTTCTTGAGTTTATCTTTCAGGGCCAATTTCCTATGGTTGCTGTTGTTTTGGCATATGGTGTGGCTTTCCCATGGAGGCTTGAGACAATGTGGTCTTGCACTACCTCCAATAAGATCCTCCTTCCCTTTTTCACTTTCTTTTGCCATGCATCAAGATTTGCAGCATCTGCAACATCTGGCTTAGGAACATCTTTGTCAATGAATTCCTTCAATCCATTGTATTCAAGTACTGCCTCCATCCTGTCCTTCCAAGAAATATAGTTCAAGCTGTAATGGAGTGCATACTATAACCTCAAGCCATTGAAATCCATTTCGATCTTGAATAAGCTGTAGCACCAAGAAAGTCTTTCTGCAAATTTGAATTCTATCCAATCACAAACTCAACTTCTGCAATCTTTTGCGCTCTGATACCATGTATAAATTTCAATACAAATAATGTATTGCCTGGATTCTCATGATCTAACAATTATATGCCACTGTTAAATAGAAAATTGCTTCTATTAATATTCTTGAGGAATTTAAAACACAATCGCCAATTGCAATATCAAGAAGAAAGCTCAATCACACATAACACATAAGTTTTTACTGGGAAAGCATAAAGCTAAAAACCCCACTATCATATATTATGTTTATATCATGGATCATGAAACAATCTCATACAAAAATCTAATCCAAGAGCTCTCAGTACAATAAAAATCGTCTCACACTATCATACAAAAATTGGCAAATGCATATGCCAATTTACTGTCTCCAGACAACCTGCCTTATCTGCACAATCCTTGCAATGGGAAACCTGCAAATGAATTCAAATTCCTCTTTCCTAGGTTGTGCATTGCTCATGGGCACATCCACTATGTGTGTGATTTCATGAGTGCACTCACTAATGTCACAACTGATAGTCAAACTGTCCCTTTCACCTTCATCTCAACTGGGTCTCCACTGGATCTTACATGCATGTAGTTAACAGTGCTAAATCTTCAGTTGCATGTGAGACCACTGATTGTGAATTAATTAATAATTAATTCACTGATATCTCACTAGTGTAAGTTCAGTTACAACTAGTACAACTGATCTTAACTCACTTAACTGAGTTAAACTACTTTACAAATCACATAACTACACGTATAACTCTGTTACAACTTCGAATCACCCAGTTATAGCTAATTCGACTTGGATGTCCCACCAGTCAACCTTTAAACTCAAATTTCCTATAGCTAACTGATTTTCCATTTAATTTAACTATTTTCAAGTAATTATGAGATAATAGATTAATATTTATTGTCCAATTTATTTAAGGGAAAAATAAATTAGACACACATTTCTTGTTGACTTTTCAACAAATGTTCACCCAGAAATTGGATCTGAACAATCAATTTCTCAGGAAACTAGTAGAAAATAAGTATGAATTATATTAATGAATCAGAATGGTTTATGTTTTCATGAAATTATTAAGAACAATTATCTTGACAAAGTTTTGTTGGTTGCACATTTTTGTAGAATTAACAGCTGTCAGATCAGAATTAGCACAGATTGCAGTGTGATGGATGAACTCAAGTAGTCTACAGTCAAGAGGATGGAATCATAGGGTTTAATGTCTAGTTGGGTATGGAAGGAACCAACTCCAATAGAAATGGAGGAGGAAAGGAGGAAGACATAAATCTAGATGAGACCATTAAAAAATTGTAGACATATGTCCAGATTCACAAGGATGATAATGAGAGGCTTATGAAGGCCAAGTAATAATAGGAAGACTTCAATATGAAGTTAATGAAAATCTTGGACATAATTGAAAATAATTTGGATAAGGAGAGTGGCTCCAACAAATCAGGAAGCCACGAGACCCCTGAGGAAAAAGGAAGATCAAGGAGTGGTAGAAAACATCACCATTACTCCCAAAAGAATTCCCATAGGAGATCACACAATATTTCAAGTCCATCCCCTATCAGGAATAATATGAGGTCTAGGGTGGATGAGTTGAAAGGAAAAATGAATAAGATCAAACCTACTACTTTTGATGGAGAGCACAAGAAGGATGAAGATGTTGAGACATGGTTGCTAGACATGAGGAAGTATTTCCAATTCCATAGTTATTCTTCCCATGCAAAAGGAAGAATTGATATCTATCCACTGAAAGAAAAGGAATCCATGTGGTGGGATCAAATTGTGCATGTGCGGCACCTAAGAGAGAACAATGTGACTTGGAAGGAATTCAAGAGGCATTTTGAGAAGAAATACCTGACCAAGAGGTATTATGCCAAAAAGATGAAAGAGTTCTTTGAACTCAAACTGGGAAACATGGCTATTGATTAATATGAAAGACATTTTTAGAGCTGTTGAAGTATGTCTCCTTCATCAAGGATGAGACAATTAAGATTCAAAGGTACCTGAGTGGTCTTCCATCTTTCATTAGTGATAAAATCCAATATGATGATCCCAAGAATCTGGAAGAAACCATAAGGAGAGAAAAGTGTTTATATGATCAACATAAATGAAATCCTACTTTCCAGAAGTCTTGGGAGGAGAAGGAGAAGTTTAAGAAGGAACATAGGGAGAAGGGGAACAAGCCTCCATTTTTCAGAAACAGTCCTCAAGGACAACCATATTTTAGAGAGAACATAATGGTTGAAGTAGGTGGGCAAAGGCCAAGGCAGACACCCATTCAATGTTGGGGATGTAAAGGAGACCATAAGTATAGATATTTTCCTCAAAAAAGTCACCAAGTGAGATTTTTTCACAATGTACAACAAGAAGAAACAGAGGAGGACATGGGCAGAAGTGGACCAAGGATCTATGCAGCCTTGGACAAAAATCAAGCAGAGTTTCAATCACACATGATTGAAGTAGAAGGTATGATCAATAACCATGCCTTTACTATTTTAATAGATTCAGGAGCTAGTCATAGCTATATAGATCCTAAGGTACTGGATAGATTTCTTTTTCCAAGAAGAAATCATGAGAAATATTGGCCGATACTATTGGCTACAGGAGCGAAGAGAAAATTTGTTGAGTTGGTTAAATCATGTCCAATGGACATGAATGGGATAAGTACTAAGGAATATTTGAAAATATTGCCATTGGGTTCATATGACAGTATAATTGGTATGGATTGGTTGGACCAACAACATGCTGTCTTATAATGTCATAAAAAGGAATTTACCTTCATGGATGAGGAAGGCAATCCAAGAACAGTCCAAGGAATTCCTAGGGAAGTTACTGCCTGAGAGATCTCAACAATGCAACTAAAGAAGTGTTACATGAAGAGATTCCAAATATTTACATATCATATGGAGGAAGAATATAAGGATAAGGTTCCAAATATGGAGGATCATGCAGTCATGAAATATTTTGAGGATGTGTTTAAGGAGATACCAAGACTTCTGCCCAAAGAGAGATATTGATTTCTCTATAAATGTGATGCATTGAGAAACTCTGGTATCAAAGAATCCCTACATAATGAGTACACCAGAGTTGAAGGAGTTTTAACTACAGCTTGAAGAGCTTATGAAGAAGGGGTATATACACCAAAGTGTGTCACCTTGGGGTTCCCCATTATTGTTCGTGAAGAAGAAAGATGGGACAATGAGATTGTGCATCGACTTTGGACAATTGAAGAATGTAACTATAAAGAACAATTATCCTTTGCCAAGGATCAATGATCTCTTTGATCAATTAAAGGATGAAAGGATATTCTCAAGGATTGATATCAGGTCAGGATATCATCAAGTATTCAGATATGAATACTGTTACGAGGAAAATCTCTCTATGGCTAGGGTAAACCAAAACAGACGGAAATGAATGCAGAAATCAACTATATTTTCAAGTATGCTATATAAGCGAATATGCTAAAAGGACAAGATAAAATGCCTACCTCGTCCAGGCATTTGATGAAGTCCATCGTTGAGCACTTGACCCAAAGAAATATACCTTCAACTAGTCCTCAACAACCAAGAAAATAAATCATATGGAGATAATATATGATGTTAGCACATTCAATATCATAATCCATTAACATACATAACAAATACGCCCATGGAATAATAATTCAAATATTTGCAAGATATCAATTGGATGGGAAAAGAGTATTTCTATTAATATATGATCAAAAAAAGTGAAAAATTTATAGACTTCTATGTCAGCATGGTTTAGAACCAAGAAAATAAGTTCCTTTTAGTTGGGCCTCCACCACTTCAATCCTCCACCAAAGACAAGATCATAGAAGAGAGAGAATGAAGTTTTCAATCAATAAGGGAAGAGTTTGGGGGTTGAACACTGTGTTCAGACTTAAAGGACAAAGGGATGCAGACTCAATACGAAGTAACTAATTTCTCCAGAGTAACTTTTATCCCAAATTTGAATTCTTTCTCCTCTTTTCCATAGCTCAGAATTGGCCCATTTATAGCCTTCAAATGGAACTGAAGGGCCAATTTGGAATGTTTCCATTATATGGAAGGCCAAGGATAATAGATCTCCTATCGTGACATGGAAACCTGACACTATTTTTTATTTTTGGGAACAGATCCCAATGTACGCGGGCTGTAGTGGTGCAACCTGCGTATACACATGCTGTATAGTAGGAAAGGTGCGTACATGTGGAAAAAATGTGCTTTTTAGCTTTGGGATTTGAAAAAAGGGATGAAAAGTATGCATAGGGAAATGGAAGAAAGGCCTTTTGTGAAATATTGTATAGGTTGAGGCAAATATTGGTATAACAAATTCCCCCTAATGTGTGAGGTCAGAGGAGTATCTGCAATGGCTGAAATACAGTATAAAAACCTAGAAGTGGAGTGATGGGGAACCCACTGGAAGAACTAGTTGGTCATTACATTCTGCACTAAATTTGCATACATGGATGCCAATTTGAATTACACTATATATCCATGTGAAAATATACCAAACAATTGTCCGTGGCCATGAGTAGGAAAATGCAAATGTAGTTACATGCCAAAGGCTGTCATAGTCACGAACAAGGCCCAGTAGAACCAGTCTCAAAACCAATCTGAATATATCTATATACAATGGAGTACAATATGATCTCCCATGATTACTGAAATTATATAGGTACTGGTCCAATGAAAATGAAGCAACAACTCAGGAAAGCTGCGACCACATACTGATGTCTTCAAGTCTTCCACACAATCCGCCAAAGGTGCAAGTCTACATCATGTGAATAAAGGAGTTGAGGTCGAACACAATGATACATCATTTGATTACCGGTCATTGAGGTATACCATTAACAAAAATGAGACAACCTACTGATAATGAAAGTAGGTACTAAGGCACCAAGTACATTCTTAAAAGTGTGAATAAAGGAGTCGATGTCAAACACATGAAGAATCCATCGATCATGAGGTATTGATGTATTCCCAACTATCAACGGCGAGAGAACCTACCACTAATGACTGGAATCCTCAAGGTACTCATAAGACTCTAGGTCTCGTTTCTAGAATAGATGAGCTGAATTCAATGGAAGGAGACCCCCTGAAAAGAGAGCATTAAGGCATCTCTCATCATTCAACATGAAGTACAAAGCATGAGCTTCATGATTTGGAGGAAATCGGCCGAAGAACATGTTCACGAACCAACGAACTTGTGCATCTTTTGTGTGTTCCAAGTGCAAGAGGTACATGAAAAAGACCCTCTGAATAGTAGCGAATGAGGAAAAATACTGACAAAGTAAAGGAAACCACCAATAAGGCTAATGGAATCCAAGACACTACACAAATCCCAATGTGTGAATATATGTCTTGTCATTGAACACAAGGGAAAACACCCAGTCAACGACCAATGATGAAATGTCGACTGTTGGGTTCAAGGTTACCTACCAATGATGAAAGTAGGATCAGTGTGCGTGATAGGACTACAATATCATGTGATTCTGAGACAAACTGAGGGTATGGCCGACATGCAAATTCAAGAGTTCTGAGAAATGGCCAACACAGGTTGATAGACATCCTTTGAGCAAGAGCATGAGACATATGGAAGAATTCGACAGCATAGAATCAATGATGAAACCATGATATGCAGGAGGCATCAATGAAATTCTCCATAGGGACTGTGCAAGATACCAGTTATATAAAATATGCAGAACAAAAATAAAATGCTAGAAATGGCAGAATAATAGTAAAATATCCAGCATAATCTTCATAATACACAGAAATGATATACGAAATAGCAATAGAAAAAGCACTTTGATTACGAAATCAATGTTCACAAGCCTCTTCAAGGGGAAAACCTCCAATCGAGCAACGACCTATTACAATAATCTCCAAGCTAGGTTTATCATACCCTCACCCCTTATTTATACTAAATATGTCTATTAAGAGAAGCATCTAGAGGAAGATCCTTCTAGAAGCGGAAGCTTCTATTAGGTCTTCTTACATCCGCCTTATTCTAT
>JZKD02S1884990.1:353545-364028 GCA_000966675.3 Picea glauca
TATTTGGAGACACACATTTTCACAGTGCCCGCCACATTTCATAGAACCACCATTGGCAATCATGATTTGGAAATTGTTGACATCATGGATGTAGCAATGGGTTTCTTGGGCAATGAGGTGATGAATAAAATTGTGGGTGCTGCCACTATCAACCAGAATGATGACCTTTCAGTGCTTGATGTAACCGATTAACTTGAGGGTTTGGGGGGTGGAGAAGCCGATGAGAGAATTGAGGGAAATGATCGTTTCCACTTCGGGAGGGTCGGAGGGAGGGTGTATGTCGGAGATTTCTAGTGACTCGGGCATAGGGTGAGTGTCAACATCTTCTTCCTGAATATCGTCAGAGATGGCCATAAAGAGATTTTGTTCCTTACATTTGTGGCCTGGGAAATATTTTTCATCACAATTATAAGAGAGGCCTTTGAGTTGGCGTTCAGGCATTTCATCCCTGGTCAATTTTTTGGATTTTTAATGGGGTGGAGGGAGTAGTGGGGTTTACTAGTTTAGGGCGAGGGATAAAGGAAGGCTTACAGTTTTGAGAGGAAACAATTTGTTGTGCTTCTTTGGCTTTTTTGGTAGCCTCCACCCAAGTCGTAGGTTGATCCATGAGGACATGGGCCTGAATCTCTTCCTTGAGGCCATTGATAAAACACTCTCGAAAATCCCTCTGTTCGAAAAGCCAGACACTCAAATGTAGCTATGAAGTCTTCTACTGTGCCTGATTGCTTCAATTTTGTCAAATGGCCCAAATGGTTGGTGTTAGTGTCAAAGCGTTCATAAAGATCAACAACAAATTGGGTCCAAGCAATATACCCTTGACGAGAAGTTTTTCGCCATTGCCAACGTTCTTGATCTAGATGGAGAACACCATATCGGAGTTTGGCCAAGTCATCTGTAATGTTGTAGAGAGAGAAATAATGCTCCATTTGGGTGACCCAACTAGTGGGGTCCGAGCCATCAAATTTGGTGACATCCACCCATGGAAGGCATATGTCCCTTTGAAAGTGATGGGTTTGAAAGGAATGGGAAGAAGTTTCACCTTCAGTCTTTTTATGTGCATCAGGAAAAGAGTCATTGGTAGGGATCTTGAGTTTGGTGAAGAGTGATGCAAAGACAGATTCAAGCTGGGTGGTCAGTTTGTGTTTGAATTCCTCCATTGCAGACTGCACAGCTACATTTATGGAGGCATTTATGGAGGCATCACGGGAGGCAATAGTAGCACTGAGTTGTTGCATTTCTTGTTGGGTCTCGAGTAAACCAGATTGCAAGGTGTTGAAGCGAGACTCTAGTTCTTGACTACGGGTATGGGCCATGAGGATGGGTGAACTGAAGAGGGAGCGGGCGGGGTCAGAAATTTTTGCAGAAAAATGATATGGGTGAATGTGACAAGGGAGAAGAGATGAATCTAATGGAATAGGTCTCAAATAATGGTGAAAAAAATTCCAGACTTTTTTTTTTTTTTTTTACAGCTGCAGGTTTATACTTTGGTCTGAAGAATGCTGCAGTGCTGAAATGCCTAAATTCTGAACCAGAGAGTATTTACTTAGCAACCCGAACACAGATGCGCATCAATAGATCTCACCGGTTTAATTTGTTTATGTTCCCCAAGGGTTAGGTATTCAAGGGTTCTACAGACAAGGGTTTTCCCTCTGCTATAGCTCTCTGATATACGTGCAGGTTCCAATCGTAGTACTTGGCCCAATATCTCAGGGCACTAACTAAGGAGGATAGACCATACCCTTAGCTGTACTACTCGACTACCCAGGTACTAGAGAGTATCTTCCCGAGTGCTGTTCTCGGTGACACTATAGCAATTCGACAGCCGATAGGTTGATTTGAAGAGGGCTTCAGGAAATCTAGGCCAATCCGTACACAGGTTCTGTCTGATGCGCTACCACTCGAAGGGGTACCAACAAGGGTTACAAGGGTGGCCAACATATGTGCGCTTAAGAACCACTTTTATTTCCTTCATGTATGAATCCCTCAACCGTGGGTTTATGCGCGTAATGACAGATCTCTATGGCTTAAATATGCCGGAATATGTCTCTACCCTGAAAAAAAAATACCCACAATTTCTGCCAAGGAAAGTGCTCTGATACCAATTGCAAGATACCAGTTATATAAAATATGCAGAATAGAAATAAAATGCTAGAAATGGCAGAATAATAGTAAAATATCCAGCATAATCTTCACAACACACATAAATGATATACGAAATAGCAATAGAAAAAGCACTTTGATTCATAAAGCAATGTTCACAGGCCTCTTCAAGGGGGAAACCTCCAGTCGAGCAACGCTCTATTACAATAATCTCCAAGCTAGGGTTCTCATACCCTTGCCTCTTATTTATACTAAATATGTCTATTAAGAGAATCATCTAGAGGAATATCCTTCTAGAAGCGGAAGCTTCTATTAGGTCTTCTTACATCCGCATTATTTTATTTTATTGAAAGGCCTTATTAATATTAACCTTTATTACATCCTAATACATTGATCTACCTATGTGCGGGTTAGGACCTTAACAGACTGGAAGAGTAACCAGTTGGTAGAGAAAACTCTCTGTAATGAGCTCATCTTCCTAAGGCCATGCTAAACCCAAAATTATGATGAAAATGGACTCAATAACTTTGTGCTTTGTTCAAAGGCGACACGACTACTACCAATATAAGATAATACTCCCTTCCCACCCGTATTTTTTTGTTTTTTCATTTAAATGAATGCTATGATACAAAGGAGGAAAAGAGAGTCACAAGTAAGAAAAACTAGTTCCAGCAGTGGAACATACCTATTCTCAATGCAAGGAGATGCAAGCGGGAGATGGACACTCAGGGGATTGTTCCCTCCTAGGTATAGGGTGTCAAATTGTGAAGGATATAAACAAGTCTCTGCTTCATTGAGGATGCAAAAATGATGAGGAAAATAGTCTATAACGCAAAGTAAGAATCAACTATAGGCTCAATAATGCAAGCAAGGGCATGGGATGCAATCACAACTTGACGCCAAAAAATTTCCCTTTTCATGATCTTTAGTCTACCTGGTGTGAAAAAGGGATAAACTTATACCAAATAGACGTCCTTTCAAGTCCAATTTATGAGTGGGAAAGAGACAAGTTCACTCGACAATCTTTTCACTTTTTGAAAATGAGTCGGAAAACAAATTAACTAAGACTCACGATCTTTCAAGTGCAATTTAACGAGTGTGAAAGGGACGAATCACTCGACAAACGTTTCTCTTTCTGAAAATGAGTCAGAAAAGAGATTAACTAAGACTCATGACCTTTCAAGTACAATTTAATGAGTGTGAAAGGGACAAATCACTCGACAATATTTTCATTTTTTAGAAGAAGTCGAAAAAGAGCTTAAATCATAATTTCTTGGGAGTTTTTAGGTGGCAAGTCATGGGGGAGGCCAAGGCTCCCGTGTTGGAATTCTATGGAATGTTAGTATCCTACTAATAGCCGACATAAACTTGGGAAAACCCAAATATCTCCAAGTCGAGGAGGGTAAATTTCTAGTGGAGGTTATCGTCTCTGTGATATATCAGATAATGTCTCTTAATGGAAAGGACATATGCGGGGGCATTGGATACCCCACAATACTATCCCAATTGAAGGGAACTTCCTTAGGAATTGGAGGGAGAGTACTTGGGGAGATAAAAACAATCTCCTGTTCATAAGGAGCGCTATCAAGAATGTTGACAACATGGTTGAAGGATGCATCATCCTCCATAAGGAGAGTTGGATTGACCAGATATTGCATTGGTACAACCACTTCTTCAACCATCGGTTGAAGAGGATGCATGATAACAGGGATAGGGGACACATCACCCTCGACAATGGGGGTATGTTCAGGACAGGATTGCAGTGGCATGACTATCATGTCAATCGAAGGATAAACAGGGTGTGGGGAAACCACATACACATTAGAACCCAAAGGGCCCTTGGGTGAGAACCACACTTCTTGTATCCCGACAGTAGTTGGACATAAACGAGTAAGGTGATATCCTTCGCAAGTATTGCAAAGGAACTTAGGCTTATGTCTGAGATTTATAGGATTCTCAATGCCCCCAACATCGTTCCCAATGGTTGGTGATATGCTCTCAACTTGAATTGAAGAGGTGAGAGGCTCATCTCCTACATGTTATGCAGAGGTTGGAGATGTGACATTGATATGACTCGTGGCGACTAGAGTGATGCCCCCAACATGACTAGCAACGACTGGGTGTGGGTTGTCAACATGAATTGTAGAGGATTTCAACCCATATTTATACAGATGTATATCAATGGCCACCCACCTTTTCCAACTGGCTCAAAACAGTTTTCTGGCAATTTTGAGAATTTACTATTTTTAGCAGTTTTCACTTCCAGGGCCATTTTGAGGGCCTAAATGAAGGTTTTTTAGGATATATCTTCTCAATGATACCCTTAAACATGATACCCAAAATGAATCTCCTCGACTATACCTTTCCAACGGGCTATCATATGCCTAAAACGAAGATCGTATGCAAAAGTTACGACCCCAGGAAGTTAATGTACTAACTTACCCAAACGGGGCCCACATGACTTTTGGCGCTTCATCTCCTAGGGTTAGGTTTTTGGATGTCTAGGGTTTTTGGCATTCCTATTTATTGTAAAATTCCTTCAGAGCCTCATGGTAATGATCTTCTTGTGAATGAGCGCATCCGTCACATCTCTTCTTCGAGATAAGCCACCACCATTCCAGCAAGCTTGTTTCCACTGCATTTTACAGTTTCAACTTATTTTATTATTGAATAGAAAACCAGTTTTACTGTATCTCTATTATTTTTTGTTAATAATCTATTAATAATCTGTATTCATTTTGTTCTTCTCATAAAATCTGGATCAGTGGTATCAGAGCGGTTTGCTCCTTGTCATCTTAATGCATGTCCCCAACGAGGTCAGAGTACAAAGAGTTGGGTCTTGAGCTTGTTTATCTTGAGGAAAAAATATCTCACACACCCAAGAAACCTCTCATGGTAGGAGAAAAGAAGGATTGATGAACCCTCACGCAACAGAGGAACGAGATGATGGATAGTTTCACGCAAATCCTTTGGCGACTACCAATAGGCGACGCACCTCCTTCGAGTGGAGGCACCACCGCCTTCAAGGTACAAATAAACTTTGATATTCCTATATTTGAAGGTCAGATAGACGCAGATGCTGTAGACAAGTGGTTGAATCTGCTAGAAGGGTATTTTTCTATCCATAACTTCTCGAATAGATAAACGATTACTTTTTCCCTCCTCAAAGCCATCCCCCATATCAAAGATTGGTGGGAAATGTTGTGTGAGAAAAAGGAAATAGAGGAACCCTCATTATTTACAGTCACAACCACCTAGGATTCCTTCAGGGATTCTATTAAGGAACAATACTACCCTGTTGGAAGTTATGACGACTTATATACCAAATGGACCACATTGCGGTAAGAAAGAGACCAAGCAGTGCCAGATTTCACAAATATCTTCCATACCTTGTGCACCAAGATGGGTATCAAAGATTCAGAGAGACATCTGGTGCTCAAGTATTGTGGTTCTCTACATAGATACATCTAGATCGAAATGGAATTTCTAGACATCTCATCCTTGGGCATGACCTATCGATATGTCATCAAAATCGAGCAAAATCTCAAAAAAAAGACGCAAAAATTTGGTCCTGAGAACCTTTCACAACAGAAGCCAGGAAAGGGCATCCCCAACCCATAGAACAAAGGAAAGAGCAAAGATGGATAGTATTAGGACAAAAATTCCAAGCTACAAGCAAAGAAGGACACTGGAAAGACAAAGAAAGATACTGGGAAGTGGTGCGACTTCCATAAGAGCCCTTGGCATAACACTGTTGATTGTCACTCTAAGTAGTCGCTGGTGGCCGAAGTGAAATCATCTGAATCAGATGCGGATTCTAACTCTGATCTAGAACCAAAAAGGGGAAGAAATATCATTGATGAAGAACCCAGTGCCACCGTTGCTACCACCAAGCTCTAGCCTAGTGAACCAGACGAGACAGAAGAAGGAGAGCGCCTCTTCCATTTGCAAATGTGGGTAAAAAGCACCTCACTGCACTTCATCGTTGATAGCGATAGCCAGAAGAACCTATCTCTGCAGAGGTTTTCAAGCTGCTGACCCTGCCCACAATGCCTCACCCACAACCTTACACCATTGGATGGCTCTACTAAGGAAGTAGTCTTAGCATCAACCAACAATGTCGACTGTCATATGACATCAAGCCCTTCAAAGACGAGGTATTGCGTGATGTTTCTCCTCTCAAAGTTTGTGATGTTCTTTTGGGCCAAAATTATTTATGGAAATGTCATGTTGTATATGAGTCTAGGCCTCCTAGTGTTATTATTACTTTGAACAGGAAATTATACAGGGTATCTGAGGAAGTCCCACCTAGTGCGATTTCCTTGATCTCTACTAAGAAATTCAGGAAGGTCATCTCTCAGACGAGGAAGTTTGTCTTCTTCGTGATTCACTCTCAAAATAAGCAAAATATCACAACCACATCCAGGGTCTCTGCGGTCGACCTCTCCACATAGTAGAAATAAGTATATAAGGTCGTGGAAGAATACTAAGATATCTTCTCCTCACCTACTAGGGTACCTTTGCATTGTGAGGTCAAGCACCCCATTGATCTGACCCCAGATGCACCGCTGCCCAATGGGCTAGTCTATCTTTTCTCTCTATTAGATAGTGAGTATATCAAGCGACAAATCCAAGAACTTCTCCACAAGGGGCACATCCATCCAAGCTCATCACCTTGCGGGAGCCCAATCATGCTGGTACAGAAGAAAGATGGAACATGGAAACTCTGCATTGATTACCGATCTCTGAATAAAATCACATTCAGAAACTGGTACCCAATTCCCCGAATTAGTGACCTCCTTGATCAACTCATGGGGCATAGATACTTTAGTAAAATTAATCTGATGTCTGGCTACCACCAAGTCCCGATAGAACAGACAGATGTATGGAAGACCGCCTTCAAGTCAAAGGAAGGCCTTTTTGAATGGTTGGTCATGCCCTTTGGTTTGAAAAATGCTCCAACCACTTTCATGAGGATGGTGGATGATATCCTGTGACCATTCACCAATAATTTTGTAGTGGTATATCTGGATGACATTCTCATTTACAACAAGACTTGGGCTGAACACTTGGAACATTTTTGGTAGGTTCTGCACACCCTGCGACGGAAAAAACTATACTCCAACTTGGAAAAATGCTCCTTTGGCATGGATAGGGTCCATTATTTGGGCTACATCATTGCTCAGCATGGTGTACATATGGATCCAACCAAGATCCAAGTCATCCGTGATTGGCCAGCCACACGCACACTCACTGAGCTTCGGAGCTTCTTGGCTAATTTCTACCGCAGGTTTGTGTTGGGATTCTCCCATATTGCATGGACCCTCAACCAAATCACTAGGGGTGGTGGTAAGGGAAAATTTGCATGGGTCCAGTCCCAACAACAAGCGTTCGATGATTTGACACAACGATTGTGCTCATCCCCAGTAATTTCACTACCAGACCTATAACATCCCTTTGAGATCGAGACAGATGCTTCAGACTATGGTGTGGGTGGTTTTCTCACTCAACACGGCCACCCCGTGGCCTATCATAGTGAGACACTATACGATGTTGTACGTAAGTACCCTACTTAGAAAAAAGAAATGTACTCCATTGTGAAAGCCTGTCGCTAGTGGAGACATTACATTCTTGGGAAGGAGATAGTCATCCACACTGATCATAATCCACTGTAAATTATGCAGACAAAAGGAAAATTGTAGAATGACTGCCATCAAAAGTGGTCCACACACTTGCAGCAACTCCACCTCAACATCAAGTATAAAACAATAAGCACCAATCACATCGTTGATTGCCTCAGCAGACCACCAGTTGCGACACTCACCATAATGATAGACTCTTGCGGCCATGAGACCTCTGGATGGACCCAACTCTATGAGACATACCCGGACTTCACCACCACCTACCAAATGTTGGGTGCAAACCTAGCTGTTGATAATTTCTATCTTTAGGATGGGTTGCTATGTCGTCTGGGCCATATCTTTGTTCCATCAAGCGAGCGAGTGAAACTGATCTGGAAAACCTACTACAGTCGGGTGGTAGGACACTTTGTCATTGAAAAGATAGTGGCGATGCTACATAAACATTTCTACTGGGTAAAACTCCGTCAGGAGATTAGCAGTTATATCAGGTCCTACACTGCCTATGCTATTTCCAAACCAACCACTAAGAAACATGGCCTGTACACCCCTCCTCCTACTCTTGACAGGCCATGGGAATCCATCTCAATGGACTAGATGTTGGGCCTCCCATCCACCAAGCGGGGAAATGACTGTGTTTTTGTGGTTGTTGACTACTTTTCTAAGATGGCGATTTTGTTTACCTGCAAGAAGAGAATTACAGTAGAGGCCACTGCCAAGATCTTCTTTGAATGGGTCTGGGTACATTTTTGACTCCCAAAATATATTATCTCAGATAGGCATAGTCGATTTCTCAGCACATTCTGGTCGAGCCTCTGGTCACTGCTGGACACCAAGCTAACCAAATCCATGACCTTCCACCCCCAAACAGATGGCCAAATCGAGGTCATAAATCGAATGGTTGTGCATATCCTTTGCATGTATAATTCAAAGCACCCTCGCACATGATATGAGAGCCTTCCCTATGTCCACCATAGCTACAACTGAGCCTTACATAGCTCAACCGGCCACAACCCCTTTTAGGTGGGGTTGTGATTCCAACCATTGGGTCCCATAGATGTTGCACTTCCCCTTGTGGTCACCTTGACCGACTCATCTCCTGTTCCAAATGAAGCTGAAAAAGCTACCCGGTTCATTGAGTGGATCCAGTACATCCACCAACAGGTTCAGGATATCCTAAAGAAGTCTAGTGACAAGTACAAACAACAGCATGATCAACATCGGGTGCCACATAAGGTTTAGGTGGGAGACAAAGTTTGGTTGCACTTGCAAAAATAATGCCTTACAGGATGATATCGGAAGATTTTCCCACTCTGTTATGGGTCATACACTGTCACCAAGGTTGTGGGGGATAATTATTTTGAGCCTAGCATTCCTCCTTTCTTTGTCCTGCACCCAGTGTTCAACGTGGATCTCCTTCACCGTTATTTCCCACCATTATTTGACACCTCAGACGTAGTAGAATAGATGGCACCAATAGATATCAACCCTGAATGCATCCAACAGGAATCCAACGATCATATTGTGGACACACAGATCAAGGGAAATCGACAACAAAGGATCCAACTTTATCAAGTCGTCAAAGCAGGGCAACTCCTGCACCAAGGCAAGTGGCTCACCCGTCGCCAAATTCAACAGAAATTTCCTCATATGATGGGGGAAATCAATGAAATGGATACCATTTCTTCCTAATGAGGGAGGATTGATCCATATGGATATCGGTGGCCACCCACCTTTTCCAATTTTCTCAAAACAATTTTCTGGCAATTTTGGCAATTTACTATTTTTAGGAGTTTTCATGTCCAAGGCCATTTTGAGGGCCTAAATGAAGATTTTTAGGGATGGAGCTTATCAATAATAGCCTATGGAATGATTGAGGCCCCAAAATTGATATCCGCAATGATACCTTTTCAACAGGTTATCATACGCCTAAACCGAATATCGTATGCAAACTTTATGACCCCGGGAAGTTAATGTACTAACTTACCCAAACGGGGCCCACATGACTTTTGGTGCTTCATCTCCCAGGGTTAGGTTTTTGGATGTCTAGGTTTTTTGGAATTCCTGTTTATTCTAAAATTCCTTGAGAGCCTCATGGTAATAATCTTCTTGTGAATGAACACAACCGTCACATCTCTTCTTAGAGATAAGCCACCACCATTCCAGCAAGCTTGTTTCCGCTGCATTTTACAGTTTCAACTTATTTCATTATTGAATAGAAAACCAGTTTTACTGTATTTCTATTATTTTGTGTTAAGAATCTGTATTCATTTTATTTTTCTCATAAAATCTAGATCAGTGGTATTTGAGCAGTCTGCTCCTTATCGTCTTAATGCATGTCCCCAACGAGGTCAGAGTACAAACAATTGGGTCTTGAGCTTGTTTCTCTTGAGGACAAAAGCTCTCGCATGCCCAAGTGACCTCTCATGGCAGGATAAAAGAAATATGATGGGACATGATATCCTTTCAAACTATTGATTGAGGAAGCCCGCATGCAACAGAGGAATGAGATGATTGATAGTTTCACGCAAATCCTTCAGTGGCTACCAATTGTTGGGTATGTGTTATATTCTTTGCATGTGTGTGTGTGTGGGTGCGTCAGATACGATGACTGCGTCTGACGATCCCTTCATTCCTACATGGGGATCTGGAAGAAGAAATCTACATGAAGCAACCAGAAGGCTTTATAGTGAAGGGAAAGAAAGAGCTAGTCTGTAAGCTAAAGAAGTCACTATACGGTCTGA
>JZKD02S1884990.1:368854-384101 GCA_000966675.3 Picea glauca
ATCTGATGAAGTATATGCATCATTGATATTTCCACACATATCCACTTTATCTTCTTGTAATGAATAATATCCAAATAAATTTTGGATGAAATTTTGAAAACCGTGCGATCGTTTCTGAAAAAATGATGAAATTTTGTTGATTTTAAAAAGATCATAACTTCACTTTCCGGACTCCGTTTCGGATGATTTGTTTTTTGAAATAGGATATTTTCCTGAGAGGAATTCAAATATCCAATTTGTTTATGAAAATTGTTCTCAGAAAATATCAGAATTGAGTCTGATGTGTGTGGGTCCCTTTTTGTCTCCTGAGATGCATGCATTGTGCATGGAAAAGTATTTTCATGTGACTCCTGATATGCATGCCATATATCTTCCACATGAATTTTAGAAAACAAATCTGAAAGGGAGTATATATCATCTTCAATTAATGGAATACAAATGTTTGTAGATACTTGTGTAGAAGGTTCTTCAAACTCAGATGATTTATCTTCCATTGTCTTTTCTACATTCTCTATCTTGTCAACATTTTGCATGCATTCTTCCTTATTCCCAAATAAAACCTCCAATCTACTCCATAAATCATTTGGAGTGAATTATTGTGAGTCATCATATACTTGATGGAGAATTTCGGTAGAAATAAAATAGAGGATACATCCTATGGCCATATCTTGTCTATTGAGAAAGTCATTTTTATCATCGACAAAATCAGGCTCTACTTCCATTTCCATATTTATTTGGTACAAGCCTCTACATCTGAGCATAAGCATAATTTTTAGCTTCCATTCCAAATAGTTATGAGGCATGAAAAGTATTTCTCGTGAATAATCCGTCTTTTTATTGTCTTCAATATTTTGTAACTGCAAAAAATTTTGGTGTAGCTTTTGCGTAGCATTTCGTTAGGTCTGATACCATGTAAATGTGTTGAACCTGCACAGAATAGATCTAGCTAGAAAATACTTCACACATTTGCAGAGAGAAATTGAGAAAGAAGAAGCAAGATAGAAAGGATGGAAGAATTCTCATTAACCATATTCCACACTCAAAGAGTTAATAATTTACAATATATATAGGATAAATGAGTAACTAATGAGCCATAGTGCTGGTCTATATTGATCTATACACACACCAACAGTTACAAGAGTAAACTGCCACCTAGTCTAGTCTCTCAGGCAGTTATGGGATTGAACTGCCACCTAGCTGAGTTAACTAGTCAACTAGTCTTCAATTAACTGATTGAACAAAGAGTAGTGAGTTGGTGATGATCCCAATGTTGCATGGTGACAAAAACAATGCAACATATAAACTCAACTCAACTAGTCAAACTGAAGTGTCAACTAAAAAGGAATATTCTCAAGGTGGAATATTCTCCTCTAAAATATAGGAGACTGGCTAATGACTAATTATGACTAATAAACAAGGAATAACCTTAGGAAAAATAAATCCTAGGTGTGTGAAGTATCTCCAACACAGAATGACCGCCATCAAAAGTGGTCCACATACTTGCAGCAATTCTACCTCAACATCAAGTATAAAACATGAAGCAACAATCGCGTCATTGATATCCTCAACTAACCACTAGTCGCGACACTCACCACAGTGATAGACTCTTGAGGCCATGATACCTCTGGATGGCCCCAACTCTATGAGACAGATTCAGACTTCACCACCACCTACCAAATGTTTGGTGCAAACATAGTTGTCGATTTTTTTTATCTTTAGGATGGGTTGCTATGTCATTTGGGCCATATCTATGTTCCATCAAGCGAGTGAGTGAAGCTGATCTAGGAAGCCCACTAAAGTCGGGTGGAAAGACACTTCGGCATCAAAAGGACAGTGGCGATGCTACAGAAAAATTTCTACTGGCCGAAACTCTAACAGGAGGTCTGCAAGTATATCAGGTCCTGCACTGCCTACGCTATTGCCAAACCAACCACTAATAAATAGGGCATGTACACCCCTTTTCCTACTCCTGATAGGCCATGGGAATCCATATCGATGGACTACATGTTGGGCCTCCCATCCACCAAGCGGGGAAATGACTGCATTTTTGTGTTTGTTGATCTCTTTTCAAAGATGGCGATTATGGTTGCCTGCAAGAAGAGCATCACAACAGAGGCCACTGCCAATATCTTATTTGAATGGGTCTGCGTACATTTTGGAATCCCACAAACCATTGTCTCATATAGGGACAATCGATTTCTCAACACATTCTGGTCAAGCCTCTGGTCACTACTGGACACCAAGCTAACCAAATCCACAACCCTCCACCCCCAGACAGATGTCCAAACCGAGGTCGTAAATCAAATGGTTGTGCATATCCTTCGCATGTATAATTCAAATCACCCACTCACATGGGATGGGATCCTTCCCTATGTCCAACATAGCTACAACCGAGACCAACATAGCTCAACCAGACACATCCCCTTTCAGGTGGGGTTGGGATTCCAACCATTTGGTTCCATATATTTTTCACTTCCCCTTGTGGTCACCTCAACTGACTCATCTCCTATTCCAACTGAAGCTGAAAAAGCTATTTGGTTCATTGAGAAGATCCAACACATCCACCAACAGGATCGAGATATCCTACAAAAGTCCAATGACAAGTAAAAACAACGCCATGATCAACATCGGGTGCCACATAAGTTTCAGGTGGGAGACAAAGTTTGGTTGCACTTGCAGAAAGAACGCCTTACAGGACCCCATCGGAAGATTTACCCACTCTTTTATGGGTCATACACCATCACCAAGGCTGTGGGGGATAATTCTTTTGAGCTAAACATTCCTCATTTCCTTGGCCTTCACCTAGTGTTCAACGAGGATCTCCTTCACCCTTATTTCCCACCATTATTGGACACCTCAGACGTAGTAGAACAAATGACACCAAAAGAGCTCAAGCCCAACTACATACAACAAGAATATAATGATCATATTGTGGACACACATATCAAGAGAAATCGACAACAGAGGATCCATCTTTATCAATTCATCAAAGCAGGGCAGCTCCTACACCAAGGCAAGTGGCTCACCCGGGGCCAGATTCAACAGAAATTTCCTCATCTGATGGGGGAACTCAATGAAATGGATACCATTGCTTCCTAAGGAGGGAGGATTTATCCAGATGGATATCAGTGGCCACCCACCTTTTCCAACTAGCTCAAAACATTTTTGTAGCAATTTTGACAATTTATTATTTTTAGCAGTTTTCACTTCCGGGGCCATTTTGAGGGCCTAAATGAATGTTTTTTGAGATGGATCTTCTCAATGATTTCCTATGGAATTATTGAGGCCCAAAAATGAATCTCCTCGATGATATCTTTCCAAGAGGCTATTATACGCCTAAAACAAAGATCGTATGCAAAAGTTACGACCTCGAGAAGTTAATGTACTGACTTACCCAAACGGGGCCCACATGACTTTTGGCTCTTCATATCCTAGGGTTAGGATTTTGGATGTCTAGGGTTTTTGGAATTCCTGTTTATTGTAAAATTCCTTTAGAGCCTCATGGTAATGATATTCTTGTGAATGAGCACAACCTTTGCAGAAGAACCTCATCTCTACAGAGGTCGTCAAGCGGTTGGCCCTACCCACAATGCCTCACCCACAACCCTACACCATTGGATGGCTCTGTCAAGGAAGCGATCTCTGGGTCAGCCAATGGTGTCAAATGTCATATGAAATCAAGCCCTTCAAAGACAAGGTATTTTGTGACATTTCTCCTCTCGAAGTTTGTGATGTTCTTTTGGGCCAACCTTATTTATGCAAAGGTCATGTTGTATACGAGCCTAGGCCTCGTAGTGTAATTATTATTTTGAACAGGAAATTGTATAGGATACCTGAGGCAGTCCCACCTAGTGATATTTCCTTGATCTCTGCTAAGCAATGCAGGAAGTTAATCTCTTAGACAGGGAAGTTTGTCTTCTTCATGATTCACTATCAGAATAAGCGAAAGATCACAGCCACATCCAGGGTACTACCGACCTCTCCACACAGCAGAAGCAAGTAGATATGTTCATGGAAGAATACTCAGATATATTCTCCTCACCTACCGGGGTACCTCTGCACTACTAGGTCAAGCGCCCCATCGATTTGACCCACGGTGAACCACTCACCAATGGGCTAGCCTATCGTCACTATTTATTATAGAATGAGGATATCAAGCAACAAATCCAAGAATTTATTTACAAGGGGAATATCCATCCCATCTCAACACCTTGCGAGAGCCCAATCGTGCTGGTACAAAAGAAAGATGGAACCTGACGACTCTGCATTGATTACCATGATCTGAATAAAATCACAGTCAGAAACCAGTACCCGATTCCCCGAATCGACAACCTCCTTGATCAAATCACAGGGGATAAATACTTTAGTAAGATTGATCTGAAGTCTGGCTAACACTAGGTCACGATAGAACAAATAGATGTATGGAAGACTACCTTCAAGGCAAAGGAAGGCCTTTTTGAATGGTTGGTGATGCCATTTAGTTTGAAAAATGCTCCAGCCACTTTAACAAGGATGATGGACGATATCCTGCGACCATTCAACAATAATTTTGTAGTGGTGTATCTAGATGACATTCTCATTTACAACAATTCTTGGGCCGAACACTTGCAACATACTCAATAGGTTCTGCACACCCTGCAACAACACAAGCTATACGCCAACTTGGAAAAATGATCCTTTGGGATGGACAGGGTCTATTACCTGGGCTACATCATTGATAAACATGGTGTACATGTAGATCTAGTGAATATCCAAGTCATCCATGACT
Source organism: Picea glauca (assembly GCA_000966675.3). Classification (NCBI taxonomy): domain Eukaryota; kingdom Viridiplantae; phylum Streptophyta; class Pinopsida; order Pinales; family Pinaceae; genus Picea; species Picea glauca. The sequence continues at coordinate 373,623 of JZKD02S1884990.1, forward strand.
GGCCATCCCCAACCACACTCACTGAGCTTCAGAGCTTCATGGGCCTTGCCAATTTCTACTGTAGGTTTGTGTTAGGATTCTCCCATATTGCATGGGCCCTCATCCAAATCACCAGGGGTGGTGGTAAGGCAAAATTTCCATGGGGGCGGTCCCAACAACAAGCGTTCGAGTATTTGAAGCAATGCTTAGGCTCATCCCCAGTGATTTCACTACCAGACCTGCAACATCCCTTTGAGATCAAGACAAATTCTTCAGACTATGTTGTGGGTGTCGTTCTCACTCAGCACGACCACCCCGTGGCCTATCATAGTGAGCCAGTATCTGATGTTTTCTGTAAGTACCCTACTTATGATAAAGAAATGTACTCCATTTTGAAAGCCTTCCACTAGTGGAGACATTACATTCTTGGGAAGGATACAGTCATCCACACTGATCATAAGCCACTGCAGTTTATGCAGACGCAAGGAAAATTCTAGAATGACCACCATCAAAAGTGGGCCACATACTTGCAAAAATTCCACCTCAACGTCAAGTATAAAACATGAAGCACCAATCACATCGTTGATTGCCTCAACAGAACACTAGTCGCAACACTCACCACGGTGCTAGACTCTTGCAAGCATGAGACCTCTGGATGGCCCCAACTCTATGAGATAGACCCAGACTTTGCCACCACCTACCAAATGTTGGGTGCAAACATAGTTGTCGATAATTTATATCTTCAAGATTGGTTGTTGTGTCATTTGGGCCATATATGTGTTCCATCATGCAAGCAAGCGAAGATGATCTGAGAATCCCACTACAGTCAGGTGGCAGGACACTTCGGCATCGAGAAGACAGTGGCGATGCTACAGAAACATTTCTACTGGCTAAAACTCTGATAGGAAGTCAACAAGTATATCAGGTCCTGCACTGCTTGGGCTATTTCCAAACCAGCCACTAGGAAACATGGCCTGTACACCCCTCTTCCTACTCCTAATAGGCCATGGGAATCCATCTCAATGGACTACATGTCGGGCCTCCCGTCCACCAAGCGGGGAAATGACTGTGTTTTTGTGGTTGTTCACCGCTTTTCTAAGATGGAGAATAGCCAACATAAACTTCGGAAAACCCAAATATCTCCAAGTCAAGGAGGATAAAGTGCTAGAGGAGGTTATCATCTCTGTGATATATCAGATAATGTCTCTTACTGGAAAGGACATATGCGGGGGCATCGGATAGCCCAAAAGACAATACCAATCGAAGGGAACTTCCTTATGACTTCGAGGGAGATTACTTGGGGAGATAAAAAATATCTCCTATTCATAAGGAGTGATATGAGGAATGTTTACAACATGGTTGAAGGATGCATCACCCTCCATAAGGAGAGTTGGATTGACCAGAGATTGCACTGGTACAACCACTTCTTCAACCATCGGTTTAAGAGGACGCGTGATAACAGGGATAGGGGATGCATCACCCTCGACAACAGGGGTATGTTCAGGAGAGGATTGCAATGGAATGACTGTCATTTCAATCAAAGGAGAAACAAGGTGTGGGGAAACCACAGACACTTTAGAACCCAAAGGGTCCTCTGGTGAGAACCACACTTCTGGTATCCCAACAATATTTGGACATAAACGCGTAAGGTGATCTCCTTCGCAAGTCCTGAAAAGGAACTTAGGCTTACATCTAAGATGTCTAGGATTTCCAATTCCCCTGGCGTCATTCCCAATGGTTGGTGACATGCTCTCAACTTGAATGGTAGAGGTGATAGAGTCATCTCCTACATGTTGTACAGAGGTTGGAGATGTGACATTGATATGACTCATGGCGACTAGAGTGATGCCCCCAACATGACTAGCAATGATTGGGTGTGGGTTGTCAACATGAATTGCGGATTTTTTTGACCCATATTGATCCATATGGATATTAGTGGCCACCCACCTTTTCCAACTGGCTCAAAACAATTTTCTCGCATTTTTGGCAATTTACTATTTTTAGTAGTTTTCACTTCCGGGGCCATTTTGAGGGCCTAAATGAAGGATTTTCAGGATAGATATTCTCAATGATAGCCTATGGAATGATTGAGACCCCAAAATTAATCTCCTCGATGATACCTTTCTAATGGGCTATCATACGCCTAAAACGAAGATCGTATGCAAAAGTTACGACCCCGGGAAGTTAATGTACTAACTTACCCAAATGGGGCCCACATGAATTTTGGCGCTTGATCTCCTAGGGTTAGGTTTTTGGATGTCTAGGGTTTTTTGCTTCTTTGTTTATTGTAAAAGGCCTTCAAAGCCTCATGGTAATGATCTTCTTGTAAATGAGTGCAACTGTCACATCTCTTCTCAGAGATAAGCCACCACCATTCCAACAAGCTTGTTTTTGTTGCATTTTATAGTTTTAGCTTATTTCATTATTGAATAGAAAACAAATTTTACTGTATCTCTATTATTTTGTGTTAAGAATCTATTAATAATCTATATTCATTTCGTTTTTCTCATAAAATATGGATCACATCTCCAACATGGCTGGCAGAGGTTGGTGATGGAGCTCCAGTATGACTGGCAGTGACTAGACTAGTGGTGGTTTGTGGAATTTGATACCAAGGTCCAGAGAAAGATTGTGTTTAAAACATTACAAGAAAGGAGGGGTCCTGGTTTACCCCATGTCTCTTTCTGAGAAGGTAGTATCCTCCACCTAACTGGTCTAAATATTTCTGTACATGCATCATCATTGAATTCTATGAAGAGACAAAGGTATGATAAGGATTATTCAAGTGAGTATATATGTTGCCCCCATGTGAAGGGGATCCGTGAAGAGGGTAGCCCGAACTGTAAAACTGATTCTCCCCATATGAAAGACTCAGGGATATATGAGGACCCTCCATGGGGAAAGTGTTAGAAGGAATAGGCATGGCATATGAAGGATACATGGATCAGATGTAATAAGTAGAATAAGCACCCATTTGAGTATTTTCTCCTGAAATAACATAGCCAAGACTGGATCCATAAGAGGGGAGGTTCCAACCTCCCATGATGAAATTTGGTTGAGGGACATGACTCATATCAAGAAAATATGTAGGCAGCGGGGCCATGGTGCCCCCAGATCCAATGCTAGGATTCATATAAGTGGGCTAGGGAGAGGATTGAAAAGTTCAAGGCATATCAATAGGAAAATGACTAGAGAACCAAGGCATGGAATGGGTGTCATAATTCTGCATATCATTAGGAAAAGCGGATGGATTCATCCCCGTGAAATGAGTGAACTCCATGGGGGTGGTAGTGGTAAAAGAGGGAGCTATGGTAACTCCACTATTCATGATGACAAAAACTCAGTACAAAATATTAAGGCCAACTAGTAATCAAAGAGCACAAAAATCAAACGGCTAATAAGCATACAAATGGGGTAAAGTGGCTATAAGGGGCCTCCATCCCTAAAGACGGTATGTCTCACCCAAGAGGGGCTTGAGACTCCCTGCTAAACATTGGAGGTAATGTAATCAGTTATAAGGGCCCTCGTGGGCTTAACAACCAGTCGGTCAGATCCCCCCGGAGAGGTAATCCTCCATAAAGGTTGTGTGTTGTTTGACCCTTATTTGACCCAGGGTACCTACAAAATAACCCTTGCAAGTAACCTATGTGGAACCTAAGTCAAGAAACTAAGAAACCAATGTGTAACTAATGCATAAGTGAGAAATCATAAGTTAGGTCCACCGTATGGGCAGGGTAGCAAAGCCCGAAACCTTGAAAGTATCGCCTGTCATGGAGGTAAAGGCACTAGAAATATCCCTAGATACAAATAGATCCCCATAAATATCTCTAAAGCTAAGAAGGTATCAGAGGGATATCCCTTCAACCAACCTCGTGCGACCTCGTGATTAACTCCGGTGTAAGAAGAGCCGCCTAATATTATTGATTATACAATGGATTTATGCACTCCCTTTGTCAGACACATATGTTGATTTAATAGCCTTGGATAAGGTTACTCACAAAATCCTATTCCAAGGCACTAAATCCTAAGCTATTTTTTTCACCCTAGAAAGTAAAATCGTGACTAATCAATGTTAAATTATAGCATTAATTTTAATGGTTGTGCTTACTAAAAAAGGTATGGTAGTGAAACTCATGATGTTATGACTCATCAAGTAATATAAATATGAATACAATGCAAAGTCCTAACTTCAATTTTCAATGAATGATATGATTCTCAAAACAAATGCAATTTTCAATTTCAGCCCTACAATTCAGAAGTAAAAATGCAATTTTTCTTTACATGCACTAAGATAATGAAAAAGACTCAAAAGATCAAAATGCCAAGCAATCCAAAATACCCAATATTTTTGTATTTTCAATATAAGAAAAATGAAAATGCATGGACTGAACAACAACTTGATATATAAAAACTCTACTATGTATAGAAAGAGCCAACTCAAGTAGGATACCAAGAGGCAAGACACCCAACCCAATGTGCAAGGAAAATCAAAATGAAAAGATGATGAGAAAGACTCCACCCATAAATTCAACCAAACACATGTTTCCTGTCATCCCAAAAACACTTAACAATCACTACAGAGACCCAAGAAGACTCGACAATCATCAAAACCTACCCAACAACCACCAAACCTAGCCAATAAGAAAAAATGTTTGATGTACGAGATTGTTCAAGGAAACAATGCGTATGTGTGAATCTTGTAGAAGGACAACACGTGTATATATGAGTCTATCAAGCAAAAAGCCACGTATATGTTTCAAAAACAAATCTAGGCAAGGGAGAAGGATGAAAAACTCAAACCCAAAGTGAACAGAGGTTGTCAAGCAATGATATGATAAGAAACACAATAGGAACAAGAGAAATATAAGTAGAAAAACAATCCAAACCCTAATAAAGAAGATTCAATCCCCAATATGGCTCCAATTCTGTTACGAGGAAAATCTCTCGATGGCTAGGGTAAACCACAACATACAAAAATAACTACAGAAATCAACTCTATTCTCAAGTATGTTGTATAAACAAATATGCTAGCAAGACAAGATAAAAGGCCTACCTCGTCTAGATGTTCGATGAAGTCCACCATTGACCATTTTACCCAAAGCAATATACCTGCAACTAGTCCTCAACCACCAAGCAAAGCAAGCATAGGGTGATAATATATGATGTTAGCACATTCAATAACATAATCCATTAACATACATAAAAAATACGCCCATGGAATAATAATTCAAATAGTTGTAAGATATCAATTGGACAGGAAAAGAGTATTTCTATTAATACATGATCAACATAAGTGAAAAAGTTACAGACTTCCATGTCAGAATGGTTCAGAACCAAGAAAATAAGTTCCTTCCAACTAGGCCTCCACCACTTCAATTCTCCACCAAAGACAAGCTCATAGAAGAGAGACAATGAATCTCTCAATCAATAAGGGAAGAGCTTGGGGGGTGAACACTATGTTCAGACTTAAAGGACAAAGGGATACATGCTCAATATGAAGTAAATAATTTCTTCAGAGTAACTTTTCTCTCAAAGTTGAATTATTTCTCCTCTTTTCCATAGCTCGGAATTGGACCATTTATAGCCTTCAAATGGAACTGAAGGGCTGATTCAGAATGTTTCTAGTATATGGAAGGCTAAGGATCATAGATCTCCTTTCGTGACATGGAAACCCGACACTATTTTTCATTTTTAGGCACAAATCCCAATGTACGCAGGTTTTAGTGGTGCAACCTGTGTTTACACATGCTGTATAGTAGGCAAGGTGCATACATGTGGAAAAAATATGTTTTTTATCTCTGGGATTTGAAAAAAGAGATGAAATGTTTGCATAGGGAAATGGAAAAAGGTCTTATGTGCAAGATTTCATAGGGTTAGGAAAATCTTGCTATAAGAAAGACATCAACAATAATGCCTTTAGGACAAGGTACGGTCATTACGAATTCACAGTGGTGCCATTTGTGTTATCAAATGCACCAGTTGTTTTCATGTGTTTGATGAATGTTGTTTTCCAGGAATATTTAGACAAGTTTTCCATTGTATTTTTGGATGACATCCTTATTTATTCCAAGTCAGAAGAAGAACGTGAACATCATTTGAGAATGGTGTTACAAGTGTTAACATAGCACTAGCTATATGCCAAATTGAGCAAGTGCTCATTTTATCAAAACAAAATTCATTATTTGGGGCATATCATATCTGAAGAAGGGATAACAATGGAACTTGAGAAGATTGAGGCTATTAAAGGGTGGAAAACACCTAAGAATGTGACAAAAGTAAGATCCTTCATTGGCCTAGCTAGATACTATAGAATATTCATTACAGGGTTTTTGAGAATTGCTCACCCAATCACTTCCTTACAAAGGAAGGGGGTGAAGTTTCAATGGACAACAAAATGTGAAAAGAGCTTCCAGTAATTGAAGGAGTTGTTAAACAATGATCCAATTATGAGGATTGTTGATCTGAATGAAGATTTTGTGGTTTTTACCGATGCATGCAAAGAAGGACTTGGTGGAGTCCTTAGTCAGAATAGATTTGCGATATGTTTTAAAAATAGGAAATTAAAAGAGCATGAAAGGATCTATGCCACTCATGATTTGGAGTTGGCCATCATGGTTCATGCCTTGAGTAAGTGGAGGCACTACCTCATGGGAAATAGGTTTGAGTTGAGGACATACCATAACAGTCTAAAATATTTGTTTGATCAACCAAATTTGAATGCTAGGCAGAGAAGATGGTTGGAATTCCTCTGTGAGTATGACTTTGATATTAAGCACATCAAAGGAAAAGAGAACACAATGGATGATGCACTCAGTAGGAGAGTGCATGACCTACATTCTAAATCCATTAGCATGTATCAAACTGATCTTAAAGGAAAAAAATTTGAGGCATCAAAAGTGGATTTGCAGTACAAGGAATTGATAACAACATTGCAGCAAGATAAAATGCAGCATAAGGTTGAAGATTATGAATTGTAAATTGAAGGAATTCTCTTTTACATGAACAGAGTTTATGTACCCAATTATCCTAAATTGAGGAGTAAAATTCTAAAATAGATGCGTAATGTACCTTATGTTGGGCACCCAAGATATCAAAAAACAGTTTCAGCAGTCAAGAGCCACTATTATTGGCTAGGCATGAAGAGGGATATTGTTGAATACATTGCTAAATGTTTGGAGTGTCAAAGGGTCAAGGATGAGCATAGACACCCAACTGGGTTGCTGCAGCCATTACCCATTCGTGAGTGGAAGTGGGAAGTGGTGACAATGGATTTCATCACCAAATTTCCCAAAACAAGCAAGCAGGATGATGGCATCATGGTGGTGGTGGACAAGCTTAATAAAGATTCCCATTTCATTCCTATGAAGGTTACTCACAAGGAAACCAATGTTGCTGATATTTATATGAGGGAAGTATCACACTTGCATGGCATACCCAAGTCAATTGTGTCTAACAGAGACCCAAAGTTTACCTCAAAGTTTTGGAAGGGGTTATTCAAAGGGTTCAGAACAAATTTGAACTTCAACACAGCTTATCATCCTAAGTCTAAGGGGAAAATAGAGAGAGTGAACCAAGTGATAAAGGATATGATAAGGATGTATGTGATGGAAAAACCATCGAAATGGGAAGAATATCTACACTTGGTATAATTTTCCTACAACAATGGTTACCAAGCATCACTGAAGATGATCCCATTTGAGGCACTTTATGGTAGAAAGTGAAACACACCAGTAAGCTGGGACAACCCAACTGACAAAAAAGTGATTGGGCTAGAGTTTCTCAGAGAAATGGAAGAGAAAATGTTGAAGATTAAACATAATTTAAAGGCTTCCCAAGAGAGGAAGAAAAAATATGCTGACAAGGGAAAAACTCATAGGGAATTTAAAGTGGGTGATCATGTTTTCTTGAAGTCGAAGGCCAACAAAAGTTCCATGAAGTTGGGAAATTGTTCCAAGTTGGTAGCCAGATATTGTGGGCCATTTTAAATCCTAGAGAGGATTGGACCATTAGCTTACATTCTTGCATTACCTGCATATATCTCTATACATAATGTATTCCATGTATCATTGTTTAATAAATATATACCTGATGCTAATCATGTTATTGATTGGAATGTGATTCAGGTGGAGCGAGAAAACACTTTTCAAATGCATCTGATACATATTATGGATTGGAAAATAAAACAACCTTGGAATCGAGCCATAGGGCTTGTAAAGGTCCAATGGACTTGGTACAGTCTCGAGGATGCAACTTGGGAGCATGAAGATGCTACGCGAGCAGAATACTTGCATCTTTTTGAAGATTTTTAAAATCATGTTGATGTTAAATAAATGAGTTGCACTGAGGACAGTGAAAAAATAAGGGGAGGGGATTGTAATACCCGAAGGTTGAGCCCCTGTTGAATTTTAATGATGTTTAATGAAGATTATAGGCTAGTGAGCCAAGTATTTATAAGATGGGAGGATTATATTTTTATTAGGCCAGAGAGCTTATTTTTGTATATGTAATTATGGAGATTATTAATAAAAATACATTGTTGCGTGTAGACCAACCATGGAGAAAGCATTATGGGGGACTAAGATCCACTAGGAAGGGAAGGGGAAGGGGGCTAAGAGGCTAGGAAAAAGGGGCTGATATTGAGGGCTTAACCCAAGGGAATATTGTAATGTGTTTCCAAAATTACTAAATCTTGGGGAGATAAACCTTGTTATCCTAAGTTCCTTTGGGGAGAGGAACGAACTCCAAGTGGAGAGGAATGAGATCCTAAAGACCCAATTATCATCCAGGATGCATGCAGATTTATGTGGGAAATTCGATCGTTGTGGGGGTTCTCTCTCACCATTCTGACCATTTTTTCCATCCCTTGTCCCATTCACTCATGCACTGAGCAGGCACACAATCATCCATTTTCTCCATTCTTTAACCCTCTGCTATCGTGAACCTCTGTAATTTGTTGAGCTGTCCCTTGCCTTATTTTATTTTTCTATTGTGGTTATCTAGTTGACTTAAGAGCTGGACAAAAGAAGAAGGTTGTCATGCCTATGGTTTGAATAGGCAAGTTGTCAGGCCCATGGGTTGAAGAAGCAGGTTGTCAGGTCTGTGAGAAACTATCTCTAGGTGGGAGAGGTTGTTGGGGAAGTGATTTCTCTTGGAGGGAGTCCATAAACAACTACAGAGCTATGAGAATTCCTAATCCAACATGTTGATGAAGCCTAGAAGGGAAGTGGAGTAGTCGATGGACTGTGGAACAGTGAAGGTGTATATTCCTGTGGTGGGACATGCATGTGGGGAATGAGAGTCTATGAGTAGTGGGCGTAAGTAGGCTCCTTGGAGGGAATCCTTCCTAATAAATTGTGCATATTTCCATAGTATCAACCTAGCCTAGGATTTCCTTTACCCTGGGTGGAGTTTAGTCCCATATCGGGGGTGACCCACTGCTAATAGCTTGGAGTAGCATGGTCTAAGGATGATAGGTTCATGGAAGGTTTGCACGTAGTCGATGGTATTCTCATAAAAAGATAATTACCAATTCTATGTTAATTGTATATTTTGAATCTTACACATGTGTTATAATGTTATGAGTATTGCTTGTATATGTTCCATGTGTAGGATTACTGTTATTTCCACATTAATCTATATTGTAGCAGAATGTTTATGTCTGTTTAAATTTGCATTATATATATATGTATATCATAGCATGATAGTTTCAAGTGGCATGACCCAACCTGGGTGGATTGGTATGTTACAATATGGTTTCAGAGTAGTTTGGTTTTGAAGTAGTGGCATGTCTCCATCCAGGGTGGTCAGGGAACGTTGCAATTCTTATTTCCTAATGAACAATGATCAAAGATAGATTAGATTTATCCTGGTGTGCATTTATGGCATAAGAGTTTCCATCCTTGACTTTCCTATATTGGTTCTCTCTCCTTTTGAATATGGAATCCTTCATTTACAAATATGGACTTCCTAAGATGACTCCACATATGTCGAGAGGAACCACATATGCAACTACTTCAACAACAAAGTTCTAATTCATGGAAAACTTAAATTTGCACTTCTTTCTCACTTTCAATTCCACATCTTTCCTTACCCCACCTAGGGGGTATGTATGTGGATGTTATTGAGTCTCCATCCCAATATTCTCAACCAATTGTGCATATATCAAGTTGGATTGTGAACCAGGATCAAACAAACAATCCACCTTGCTTTTCTTCATGTGCATTTTAATGCAGAAAATTTCAGTCATCACCTTCTCCTCCTTGTGCTTGCAACCAACTAATGCAACTTATTTATAAAGATTAATGCAGTTAATCTTCCCTTCTGGGTCTGATGTGCTATCCACCCGTTCCTCAATATCCCCTGATATTAATGCTTTCTTCTTCTTCTTTCTAAAAATATTTGGGGTTCTTCTCAAGGTGAAATTTCCAACAATTCTCTTCACTGTGTCCCTTTTTATCACATTCTTTACATTGTTGGATGGAAGGTGTTTCTTCTTGTGCT
>JZKD02S1884990.1:398596-410149 GCA_000966675.3 Picea glauca
CCTCCTCGAGCTCATTAAATAAAAAAGAGGTACTCATCTATCTGGATGGGGGAAAAAATTGAAAGGAGCAAGCCAAGCAGTCTCTTGAGAACATCATCTAGCACTTCTTAGAGTCTCCCTTGAACACGACACTTTGTCACTTTGCATATATCATAATCCGCTGAACCTCTACACTGAACCAATCCTCCGAGTTCCTTTCACTCCTTTGAGTCACCCAACGCAAGTCACAGTACCCACTGCATAGTTTTGGTCCATGTCATGTTTTTCTGTCGTGCCTCAGTGTTCAAGGGAAGTATCCGCCTCGAGAGTCAACCATCCCAAATATCTTGCCTCAAAAACTGTGTCAGTCCATGTCCATCTGATCTACCAGTTACATCTCCATGTCCATTTCGTGTCATTGATGAGGGATACATCAAGGCCCTCCCTCGATGAGTCTATTCCTGTCGACTTCAACACATTATACGGGAATTAGACTTAGAAACCATTTAGTACTTTGGGGCCTGCATGCCTCAATGGTAGGCCTCCTCACATTCGACAGTGGGTTTACATCATTGACCTCTGATCAAATGATTCCACGAGTGTTCGACCTCAGCTCATTTATTCGCATTCGCTGGAATGTACTAGGGTACCTTGGGAATCATTGACATTAATGGTGATCTCCCTCGCACTTGTTAACGGTTTACACCATTGACCGGTAATCAAGTGGTCTCTGCCATGTTCGACGTCAAAACATTCATTCACATGGTCGGATTCGTATCATATTGGGATTGGTAAGAAGACCCTGGGTTGAGCCATTGAGCCATCACTTTGATATATGCTTTGCCCAGGTTACGAAGGAGTTTTCTATTAGACAAGAACACATATACTGTCACATAGATCCACCTTGTATTGGTCGTGGCTATGTCCTGTCATCTCGTAGATCCACTGTGTATTCTTCATGGCTACGATCAGTCTGAGTCATCAGAGTATAGATCCTCATTGTATATTTGGTGTCTATACCCTTTTATCAATACAATTATGGATCCGCAGTGTATTTTATGGCGGCCATATCCTGCTGAGTCTTGAATCATCCAAGCATAGGTATGGCTGCCTTGGGTTTTGAAATATGTCATGATCTTTGTTGGATGTTTGTGTGCAGCTTCCGTCAGGTTCTCTGAGTCTATACCCTTGCTTGAGAATCTACAAAGTATTTCAGTTATCAGTTGGCATCTTCTAACTTCATACTTTGGGGGGCATTCTGTTACACGTCAAAATTGCTCAATTGGATAAGTGTCGCATTATCCCTCCCAATTGTCACAAGTGTCGCATCAACTTTCGCAAGTGTCGCAAGTTGGTCGCAAGGGTCACAAAATATGTTCAGACATAATGCTATGACAACGACACTAAGAAGGAATTTATAACATCTCATATGACTGATTTGAAGGAAGAGAACTGGTCTACTGAAGACAAACAACTCTTGACACCTGAAAGGAACTCTGAAACAAAGGTTTGGAGGGGGAATGATCCTCTACTTCAACTCCAGAAGCACTAGTGCTCCCCTATAATGCTTTAGGGAGCGTTATAACACTTCCGAGCCCCTTTTGGAGGAGCCTTGCTCATCTTGAGAGCGTTGGCGCTTCCCCAAGTCTTACAAAGGAGCGCTACAACGCTCTGATGCCCCTTCTGAAGGAGCGCTCCCTAATCTGGGTCAATTGTTAGCCCGTTGAGGAGAATGAGGAAAGGATCTTTCGATATTAGGAGGCAGTTGTGCTTGAATTCTTGGTTTCATCAACAGATCCCTGATCTAAGGAGAAGGTTCCCAACTTGTTCTAAAGATAACTCAAGAGTTTAAGCTCCTATTAACCTATATAAACAGGCTCTATGATGGTGGAAAGGGGGAAGAATTGAATATATGAAACTTATGATCTTGGAGGAAACTGACAGTCAGCCAAAGGAGAGTGATCAGTGAAGCTGTTGTTATCCAGATTGTGGAGCTTTCAGGCAAGGGTTAGACAAAGGGGACTTGACGAAGTTATTGCATTCGCATCTACGATTGTAAGTACTGCTGTCGTTATTCTCATTAATATGACACACTTGGCCTATTTCTTTCTAGTTTGTGTCTAATGTCACATGAACTTATCATTTAGTGATAGATCTATTTTCAAGCTAACATCAATAGAGTAGGAAGTGGTCGTATCTTTTTTTGTCTGCAGAACTCAGCGAAGAGAAAAATATTGGAGCACGACTCGGAGCGTGCAGGGACAAACGTCGATAACAGGTACTTCCATCATCCTTCCTTCTCATGTGTTAGTTTAGATGGATTTGAAAGAAATTCAGTGTCCATGATAAGCATTTTTCTGTCTAGGGTTAAGGTTAAGATCTAGAGGTGATCTACCTGTCCGCAGGGAGATTTTCCTACAACAATAGCATCCACTTCCCTGGCATAAGGCTTGATTTCCACCTTGGCCTCTACATGAAAAGGTACCTACATTTTTTTGTAGTTGCACTCTCCAATTTCTGGTTCAGTCTTACGCTTTGTCTTTGGCGTCTTTTCTTCCTTCTTGGGGCCTTCACTAAAATTATTTGTTTACTTTATCTTCACTACCAACAACTCCGACACCATTGATGTTAATGTAGCTAAACTCTGCTCAAAATGATCCAATCTTTCCCTAGGATCTTCTTCCCCTTCATAATGTTCCCCTGACATTCTTGATTCTCAACTTTTCTCTATCCCTGCCAACAACTCTTTTCCACTTATTTTTTAATCACCACGGGTACATACCATACATTTCTCAGTGAATGCATTTGAAATTCTTCTCTGATACCATCTGATTCATAAAAATAAGGCTTGAAGCCTTTCCACCTCAGCAACACATAATTATTTGTTAAAAAATTATAACTTTGGCTCTTTGGATGAGGGAAAATCTCGGCCACTCGAGCCACAATTTGAGTCAGAAAGGAACTAGGCCAAGTTGACTCAAATAGGGATGAGTCAGGAAGACGTGACAAGTTAGGTTAGAGACAATGCAATTTGACCAAGCTAAAATGACTGAATTCGACTTTATGTAAGTCTATTTGACCAATGTATGTTTTTTGGTCCAAAGGGGAAAGGAATTCAACCAAGAAATATTTTGGTTAAATATGAGTCAACCTAAGGATAAATTGAATAATTAGAATGCGAATTTGGTGGAAAATAATGAAGGGAAGAAAGTATGAGGAAAAATTAATCACTAGTGGCATGCAAGAAACATTTGGGGACTATTTTGAATAACCCACGATGTAGAAAAACACCTAGTTTGATTTTCGGAAAACCAAAGAAACTAAAAACTTGGGGAATTCGATTAGGGCCTTCACTTAGAAAGAAAAATGTATGGGAGTTGACTTGGGCACTCACAAACAATGAAAAATGTATTGAAGTTGGTCTAGCATTCAACGAAGGAGGAAAACGTTTTGGGGTGAATTTGATATCCGACGAAGTGTCAAAATCATGTATATGGTTTGTGGGTAGCTAATGAATACCCAAACAATCCATGAATTCAATTTATAGTCCATCCATGATTTATGGGTAAGATGAAATGTCCCAACAAGTTGAAAATGTGCCCAACGACTCCAAAAAAAAATTAGAAACCCATGAATGATAGAAACAACTTTGAAAAGAGGATCGTCGATTTCCAACCTCTGAATTTAATGTGTGCCTATATTTAAAGAGTTGATAGTCTATTTTATTGACCCACAAGATCCAGATTAATATAAAATGAGCTTATACAATAACAATACGAAATTATCACCACTACAATATACATAGGCCACCATTGAATTATAGTGCATACAATAACCATTCATGAGAAAATATATACCATGAAAATCATCTCACATAACTCAAAATTTACCCCAGAAACCCAAATGAGAAAACCAATATATGTTTGGCTTCGGGCGGGATCTTATTTATTCAACAATGGGTAATTTACAGGCTCTCTGGTACATATCTATGCTCCTCAATAAAATTTTGGTACCCTCTCTTCATCATTCACAATGAAAGAACCCGTTTTCCATAGTGAGGAAACATATTATAGAAGACTTCATCCACTGAGAGGGTATCTAGAAGGTTAGGCGTCCTCGATGTTTAAGCTTCTCTTTGCTCTATTATTCCTTTCATTCTTTATTTGTTTGAATTTTCTTCCACATGGAAAGGGTCTCATGAAGTCTCATTGTTTCTTTACAATATGTTTCTCGACTTTACATCTATTACATACAAAATGAAAATCATCCGTGATGGCATGGGGCCCATCATGCCAATAGGTCTATCTCCTTATTTATCCATAGCCTAAAAAGTGTTTGTGTTGATAATATTAGAGTCATGTGTCGATAGCCAATTGTTCTTTTTTGATCCAATTCAAATCACAGAACCATTCCATCATTGTAGTTTGGTTTCAGTGGTGCAATATACACCTTAGATAGAAAAGAGAGGGATCCATTAGAAATTCCATTGGAGCTTCAATTTGGGGTTTGGTTTTCAGTTGGAGATATCATCTTATGTAGGAGGTCACAAACATTTTCGAAGGAGGCGAATTTCATATTTTGGAGGTACCAGGAGTGTTCCGGGAAGGCATACCAGAAGATATCCTCGCTGGTCGAGCACGAGGGTCTCACGAGGCCCTGCTTGACGCACAACCGTGTTCCATGAGGATCTCTATAGACTGAATATTTCTATAGGAGGGTTTCATGAGGCATCCTCATTGGTTGAATGCAAGGGTCCCATGAGGCCCTGCTTATTGCCTAGTATTGTACCATGAGGACCTATGCAAGAGGTTTTTTTGGTAGCAGTAGGCCATTTGGGTTAAATACGTGAGTTTGGAAGGATATTTGCAGAGTGGACAATGCTGGAGAAGATATTTGTAGGGATAATAGAGACTTGGATAAGTTGACATCACTTATTGGCATCATTCATGGTTTTTGCTTGAGTTTGTAGTGTTTTTTGAAGCTGCTACAACAACCACTAGAGTTTTACTACTGTTCTATTTCCAGTCTCCATTCATAATAAAGGATGCCAATGTTTTCACATCTATCATTTGTGTGTTTGAATTAGTGACATGGTTGACAAAATTTCATTTGATATAATTCATGGAAATTATTTGTGAAAAGTCTTATATCATATTTTACATAAAATATATATGAGTGCAATTGTTTAACAAAATAAAAACACTAAAACCCTTGCCCAACATACTTGGGAACTTTACAATCCTTTATTTATTTCTTTATTATATTTTAGGGTTTCTCCATAATTTTGGTTACTTGTTTTACCATTTTCTTTAATTACCATTGTATTCATAATAAGTATTTATTATGATCCCATTTAGGATCATTATTATATACTTATTTATTATTTTGTATTCATATAAGTAATTATTATGAACGTTTTAAGAGAATTATTATATTCCTTTTATTATTTTTATTTATTTATAAATATAATAATAATATGGGGCACAAAATTTCCTTGATGTCTTAAAATGAATCTTCTAGCTATCTAGAAAGACACAAGTTTTCCCCTATTATATTTTGGTAAATATAAATAGGTCTGGAGGGGTTTCTGCATGCAATCCTTTCCAATATACAACCTTATCAAACACATGCTGGGAAATATTATACTGGCTCTTTTGCTTACCCAAATGGCCAGATAACATGTTTATATCTTCATGAAAATCTTGCATCTCATTAAGTTCATTAACATAGCTCCTTTGTTCCTCTCTCAAGTTTTCATTGGCAAGAGTGGCCTCTTGTTTTATAGCTACCAATACATGGTATTCTATGTTTCTCTCTTTTAAATCGGCTTCAAGTCTCTCTACTTTGCCTCCTAGTTTCGGGATTTTGTTCTTTTTCTACTTAGAAAGACTTGTTTTTTTCTTGATGTTCTATTGTTAACCTTTTCATATCTTGCGCATGTACCCATTTTAGATCATCTAACTCAACTTTATAAATTTGATCCTTTTTGTCTCCTAATGTTTTGAATTCATATTCTAATTGACCTTTTTGCTTCTACAATTGTTGTTCAAGGGTTACCACTTTTACCTTATAGAACTCCACCAAAGGATTGATCTCATTAATAATGATAGTATTGACTCCTACAAATGCACTTAATGCAGATGTTTTACCCTCTTCTTCTTTCTAGGGGACATTTTTGGTCAGGTTCTATACAATCAACCACCCAAGTGTCTTCTCACTAGGATTTCCCTCAATTCTTTTGTTTGTCTTCCTCTGATTTCTTTTGTTCTATTGCAGCCTTGAATCTATCATCCTCTTCCTTTTTTTTATATTTTCTTTTCAACTTCTCCTATAGTTCTATAGCTTTTTTCTCTCTTTCTTCTTCCTTTTGTCGTTGCACTTTTTTGTTGGCCTCTTGTTGTTTTTTCTTAATGGCCATCGATTTCTCCTTTCATTCTTGGAAAAATATTTTCATTTTATCTTGTTCATCCTGGAGTCTTTCCTGGTGCTACTTATCTTGGAATTAGGTTAGTACTTCTTCAAAATACCTAACCCCTTGGAAGATGGTGTCTTCTTCATTATGATCATGTTAGAATGGGAGTATCATCCCCAAGGCCTTGAAATGGTTAAATAAAACCGCTTTAGAGTCATGGCTCCTTTCCACTCTTGTACACAGGGTTAGATCCTTCAAAGAAATTACTTATTTTCTTGCATGTGGAACATTTATCAGGGTAAACCCTCCTACTATGTTAGGGAATTTAGGCCAAGTTTTCTTATTTCCTACAAATAAATACCCAATAATTCCTTCCTCCATTGTCTGGTAGCTTATTTCCCTGCCCATGAGTTTATCTAGGACATATTTAGGGAGTAGTTGGGGTGGAGAAGAGCACTCAAAAACTTTGATATATTTATAGTGTTCCTCCATATACTAGTCTCCAATTTCTTTTAGTGTTTCAAGGGTTTCTGGAGATATCCTCTATAATGGTTGGACACAAATAACATAAAATAATGGGGCTACAAAGTAATCACATATTTCATAGAAATATTGTTTAAACTTATTCTCACATAGCTCTGAACAATAGATATGGATGGGAGAGGAATCAAGATTCTAGTTCGAATTGATCCCCATAAAAAGAATATAAGTGAAAATTGCATCAATCAAGAACGATGACATATAAAAACCTAGTTTTTTGTTGGTGCGGGCTTATTGGGAATTTTGGAAGATGTTTGCTGATAATGTATATTCCTAATTGAATTTTTTCCTTACTTCTACTAAAATTTGTGCAATCAACACCCATTCTAGCTTGAAATGGACACTTGTCTCTTCCCCATCGATCTTGTAGATCATTGCCACAAGGAGTTGATATGGCACTTTGAAATATTATATGTTATATGATCTGCTAATATTGGTAACGAACAACCTGTCTTCATCCCACGATTTTTGAATAATGTATACTGGCTTGGGATTCTCCTTGGCAAATGCATCCATAAATGGTTTGTTAAGAAATACATCCAACACTGGTAACCAATATGTTTGGTGGATAATTTCTTCCTTCAAAGAACCTATTGGGATCCTAACTTCATTTATGATAATTTCTATCTTTTATTCTAATTATGAATATTCCTACGAGACTGTATTGTTGTATGGTAGAATGGTTGATCGGGTGGCTTTGGAATATAAACAAATTCTCTTGATGTTTGTGTACACACTTATGCCTCATCCTTTGTTGGAAAGTCTTCGTAGTTGAATTTTGTATACATTTTATTCCATGTGAGACACCCTTGGATTCCATTGAGATAACTGGTGTTTGACATGGGAAGTGTTTCTTAAGTTTCTCCCTCATCTAGGGCATTGATAGGCAGGGGTTTCCCTTGGCATCCATGAGCTCTTGACATTTTATACTTGAAAAATAGGTACAATTCACAATGGAGTAAGGGTTTGAAGGAAATAGTGTGTGAATGAAGCAGGGTGATGAATGAGTTGATTTGATATGTAGACATGGTCAATACTTGTAGTATTCATGGGTCTATCCTATACAGATAGAACACAGTGATGTGAATGAGACTTTCATATAGTATCTTAAAAATACCTACAAGCTAGTATTTCTTTTTTACATGTAAGTATTGAATCTTTCATATGAGTACCACCATGGAAAGAAAAATACCACACTAACATCCAACTTTGTTGATATTCCTCCATTTGTACAACTTCAAGAGTTTATCTAGATTAATAATATTTTTCCATCTCAAAGTTTCCATTGCTAATCCTTAATCCCCTTGTTAAATTCTACTAGAAAAAATAGGTAGGCTAGGTTTCCTTGTTCCAAGATTCTTTAATACAATTCTATGAAGGGGGTTCTTTCCTATCCATCTAGCAATACTAGAATACAAAAAAATAGTTGAGCTAAAAAAACAATTATCAATCAATTAAAGGAAAAATAAAGGAACAACACAAAAGGTAATGATTGTACAAATGTATATAAAACAAATGTAAGGTACAAATTTACAAAGAAAATAAATTTCATGAAAGGAAAGGAAAATTATTATGTACAAAACTAAATCACCTTAGGTGATTATGAAAAATATCTCTTTAAGATCTGGCCATTGACATGGATCTCTTCAGTCTCCACTTCCATATTCTTGAGTTTAAAAGGTCCATCTCCAATTCTCTCATGAACTTGGTATATGCAAAGACAAAGTTGTTGGAATTTAGTATGATTACTCTTATTATTATTGGCTTTGTCCCACTTCAGAACTAGGTCCACAACTAGAAAATATGTGTTTCCCATTGAAATTTTATTGAACCATTGTTTTACAATTTCTTGATTTTATATTCCTATTGTTTTTTTTATCTTTATTCCTTTAGTTTAAGAAGAATGTCTAATTGATTTTGCATAATTGTAAAATTACTATCTTGGGGAGATTGACATAGTTGCAGGGAAGGAAAAAATATATGGGTAGGTAAAATAATGTCTTTACCATATATTAGGAAGAAAGGATAATTTTGTAAGGATGCTTTTGGTGTCACTCTATTACCAAAGAGGGAATTTGGAAAAGATATATTCCAACTTATTTGAAGATTGGTCACAACATTTTTAAGTATTTTGATCAAATTTTTATTAGTCGACTTTGGAAGACCGTTTCCTTGGCGATAATGATTTGCTACATATTTGATTTTATATTATTTTCCAGAGAAAACTTAGTCAATTTTCATGATGAAATAATTTTTTCATTATCAAACACTAGAGACTGTGGGACACCAAACCCGGTAACTATGCGGGATTCAATGAACGAAATCACCTGGTTCTCATTTATTGTTGTCATAGGTACAACTTTTGTCCACCTTGTGAAGTAACCAATTGTTGTAAATATATATTTGTGGAGTTTGGATGAATTGGGATTGATTTCCCAAATGATGTATAAACCCCACTGTTGAAAGGGAATGTCAACTGAAACATGTTATAAAGGGAATGTAGGATTTTTTTCCCTTCCAACTGACTTCTAACAAAATTCATATTTCTTGGCATATGTGTGAAGTCATTAAACATTGAAGGCCAATAATATCCTACTCTGAGAACTTTGTGTGCAGTAGTATCCCCTCCAAAATTCCCTCTAGTAATACCATCATGTAGTTCATGGAGAACCTTTTTTGCATATAATTGTTGACTAGGACATATAAATAGAACATTATCATAATTTATTATGAAAACAATTCCATTAATAAGTTGATATTGTGCATATTTTACTCTAAGATATCTCCTTTTTTTAGGTTCTAAATATTGGGGGAATTACCATGAGTTAGGAAATATTTCAGATCATAGTACCAGGAATCAGTAGGAGCATGGATGTCATAAACTTCATTCTCAAATAGTGATCCTTCATCACGAAAAATATTTCATCACGTTGTGCTTCTTTTGACTCTGCCACAAGTTTGCATAGTCCTTTCCCCTTCAATATATTGGTAGTCCTAATATCTAGGTCATATTCTTGCAATTTAGTCATCCCATGATCTCATTTCTCTCCCAAATCCTTTTGCACCAACATATTTCTAACTACATAGTAGGGCACCACCACTTTTGTTCTATATTTGAGAAGGTAACGTCCGAAGTGTTTCATTTCTTTAAAGACAACATATGCTTGTTTATCCACTTCAAAATATTTCAAATCTACCCCTTGTAGTACTGAACTCATGAATGAAATTGGAAATTCATTCTCTTCATTATTGTTTTGAGTGAGAATGACTTCAAATATAGTGTTAGAAGAAAATTTATATAAGATGAAATATTTATTAAAATTAGGGCTCATTAAAGATGATTCTTTTTCTATTTATTCCCTAATTCTGATGAAGGATTCTTTTTCTTCAGGACCCCATTTGAACTTAGCATTCTTATTGATCATGTCTTGCAAAGGCTTTACAATTTCAAATAAACTTGGAAGAAAACTACGTACCAAATTGATCTTTCCAAGGAAACATTGCATCGATTTCTTATTATGTGGAAAGGAAATCTTTGAAATGGTCTCTATTATTTTTTGTTCAATCATCATCCTTTATTTGGATACCGCAAACCCTCAATTGTTTCCCTCATCTATTGCAAACACATACTTCTTGGGGTTAAAATAAATACTATACCTTCTACATCTGTCAAAAAATTGACTTAGATGATGGAAATGCTATTTTCTATTCTTTGAAAATATAGTAACATCATCTAGGTACACTACAAAAAATTTACTGATCAATCTTCTGAATTCTATGTCCATAACTCTCTGAAAATTGGCCCCAACATTTATCAATCCAAATGGCATTTCCCTATAAGCATATGTTTCCCATTTATTTATGAAAGAAGTCATCAACTAGTTAGCATGGTAAACGAAGACTTGATTGTAACTTGAGAAACCATCTAAGAGTGATAGAATTCCAGATCCATAGACACATTTTAAAATATTCTCCATATGAGGAACATGGTAGTTATTCTTTTCAGAGGCCCTATTCAAATTCTTCAAATATACACATAGTCTGAGATCCCCATTTTTCTTCCTCACGGGGACTAAATTGTCTATCCATTATGTATTTATTACAAGTAAAATAAACTTAGCAACGAGTAACTTGTTTAATTCACCTTTCACTATAGGTTCAATATTGGGATGCATTTTCCTCAATTTCTTCTGAAAGGAATTTGTATTAGGTTTCAATGGTATGACATGTTGGATGATCTTAGTGTCAGAAGTTTTAATATCATCATATGTCCAAGAAAATATTTCCTTGTACTCTCTGAATAATCTGATAAAGGCATGCTTTTTTTGTAGGATAGAAATTGGTCCCAAGGTTGACAGTCTAAGTATTTTTATATGTTCCCAAGTTAATCACCTCATACTACATAGATGACCTACGAGTCTTGCAGTTGGTCACCTTATTGAATTTATTTTGAAGATCATATAAGTTTTCTAATCTCACCACATACCACCCACAAGCTTGGGAATAACATTCATCTAGGTTCCTTTATTTGAATTTTTTGGTGAAACCTAGAAAGAGAACTTGGTTAGTATAAATTCACACAAATCTTGCAAAAGAAACACACACACACACACACACACACA
>JZKD02S1884990.1:424970-450543 GCA_000966675.3 Picea glauca
ATTAGGTCTTCTTACATCCGCCTTATTCTATTTTATTGAAAGGCCTTATTAATATTGACCTTTATTACATCCAAATACATTGATCTACCTATGTGCGGGTTAGGACCTTAACAGAAAGTGTTATTTTGCGCACATACATGTTAAGATAAAATTGTTTATGCTTGAAGGAATTTATAGAATGCATTTTAGTGAATGCATGTATATATGATATTTCATGGAATGATTATTCTAACAATTGAAATGAGGTAATTATTACTAACTCATGAAGTTGAAAACATTTCAAGAGTTGTTGTCTATTGCAATAAAAGAGTTACATATTAAAGTAGTCACATGAATATTGGCTATAGGAAATATCTATCAGGGGAACCAAGTAATGAAAATAATTATGTCTAGAAGAAAGGAGAAGCTTAATTGTTGATACTACACGTGAAGGGAGTGATACTCTCATTCCATTTAATAAATAAATTGATAAAAGTGATCGAATTGTTAAATGTAGACAATCCTGAAATCACTTGTGAGATTTTGTAAGTATTACAATAAAATTATATTGTACATGATATACTAATAATATGTTGGGATGTGTTACGAGGAAAATCTCTCTGTGGCTAGGGGTAAACCACAACAGATGGAAATGACTGCAGAAATCAACTCTAATCTCAAGTGTGTTATATAAACAAATATGATAACAAGACAAGATAAGAGGCCTACCTTGTCCCGACGTTCAATGAAGTCCATCGTTGAGGACTTGACCCAAAGCGATATACCTCCAACTAGTCCTCAACAACCAAGCAACACAAGCATATGGTGATATTATATGATGTTATCACATTCAATAGCATAATCCATCAACATTCATAACAAATATTCCCTTGGAATAACAATTCAAATATTTGCGAGATATTAATTGAACGAGAAAAGAGTATTTATATTAAGATATAATCAACAAAATTGAATGAATTACAAACTTCTATGTCAGCACGGTTCAGAACCAAGAAGCTAAGTTCCTTCTAGCTGGGCCTCCACCACTTCAATCCTCCATGAAAGGAAAGATCATATAAGAGAGACAATGAAGTTCTCAATCAATAAGGGAAGATCTTGGGGGCTGAACAATGTGTTCAGACTTAAAGGACAAAGGGATGCTGACTCAATTTGAAGTGAATAATTTCTCCAGTGTAACTTTGCTCTCAAAGTTGAATTATTTCTCCTCTTTTCCATAGCTCATATTTGGCCCATTTATAGCCTTCAAGTGGAATTGAAGGGCCAATTCAGAATGTTTACAGTATATGGAAGGCCAAGGATCATTGATCTCGTGACGTGACATGGAAACTCGACACCATTTTTTTAATTTTGGACACATTTCCCAATGTACGCGGGCTGTAGTGGTGCAGCCTATGTATATGCATGTTGTAATATAGGCAGGGTGCATATATGTGGAAAAATTATGTTTTTATCTCTGGGATTTGCAAAAATGGATTTCAAGTCTGCATAGCAAAATTGAAAAAGGCCTTCTATGCAAGATTGCATGGGGTGAGGAAAATATTGCTATAACAGATGCCCCCTAATGTGTAAGGTCATAGGAGTATCTGCGATGTCCGAAATACATTATAAAAACCCATAAGTGGAGTAATGGGGACCTAACTGGAAGAACTAATTGCTCATTACAATCTATACTGACTTTGCATACATGGCTTCCAATTTGAATTACACTATAGATCCATGTGAAAATATACCAAAAAGTTGTCCATGGCCATGAATAGGAAAAAACATATGTGGTTACATGCCAAAGGTTGTCATAGTCATGAACAAGGCCAAATAAAACCAATCTCAAAATCAATTTGAAGATATTTGTATACAATGGAATACAATCTTCTCTGCCATGATCACTGAAGTCACACAGGTATTGGTCCAATGAAAAGGTAGCAAAAACTCAGGAAATCTCTTATACATAATCCTCCAAAGGGTCAAGTCCACATCGTGTGAATAAAGGATTTGAGGTCGAACACATTTAGACTTTGTTTGATTACTGGTCATTGCGATATACTATTAACAAACACAAGACAACCTAATGATGATGAAAGTAGGTGTCAAGGCACTGAGTACATTATTACAAGTGTGAATAAAGGATTGAGGGTCGAACACTTGAAGAATCCATCAATCAGGAGACATTGATATATTCCCAACTATCGATGGTGAGATAACCCACCACTAATGACTGCAAGCAGACTCTAAGTCTAATCTCCAGAATAGATAAGATGAATTCGATGGAAGGAGACCCACTAAAAGGATAGAATTAAGGCATCTCTCATCATCCATCACGAGGTACAAAGCAGGAGCTCGATGATTTAGAGGAAATCAGACAAATAACATGCTCATGAACCTATGCATCTTTTGCGTGTGTCAGGTGCAAGAGGTACACGGAAAAAATATTTGAATAATAGCCAATGAGGAAACTTGTTGATAAAGGCGAGGAAACCACCAATAAGGCTAATGGAATCCAAGACACTGTACAAATCCCAATGTGTGAATAGAAGTCTTTTCGTCAAACATAAGGGAAACCATCCAGTCAATGACCAATGATGAAATGTCGACTGTTGGGTTCAAGGTTACCTACCAATGAGGAAAGTATGAACATGGTGCACAATAAGACTACAACTTCATTTGATTTTGAGAGAAACTAAGGGTATTTCTGACATGCAAAGTCAAGAGTTCTGAGGAATGGTCGACACAGGTTGATAGACATCCTTTGAATAAGAGAAAGAGACATATGGAAGACTCTGGCAACATAGACTCAATGATGAAACCATGAGATGTAGGAGGCATCAATCAAAATCTCCATAGGGACTAGAGGAAAGAATTTGAAAACTATAAGAGAGGGTTCATTATATCAAATAACCCCAAATTTCCCTTGATGGGGATAATAAATCTCCTTCAGATCCCAAGGAGAGAAAAGTAGTTAATGAAGAAAGGATCAGTGGTTGAATTATCAACCACTCCCATGAATGGGAGCATGGTCTAATTGCAGAATGTTATCCATAAGTACCACTGGGAATGACAGACCAAGCTGTCTCAAGTTTTCTTCTGATAGAAGGAACGATATGGGTCGAGAACCCGCATGGGGAAAAGATATAATAAAATAAAGGAGTAAGGAGAATGAACAGAGCTCTCCAGCGGATGATGAATAGAAGGTCACGATATTGATGCTGAGTGAGCATCTGATAAATCTTGCCTAGGGCCATAACAAAGAGGAAAACCTCTTAAAGTTCACAGAGAACAGAATCTGAGCATACGCTGAAATAGAGAAAGAATCCTTGAGAACCGCGAGAGTTCCCTGGTGATATTATGGCTTGGCACGGGGGTCGCTAGAGTGCTAAGAATGAATTCCTTTGATCATATGGTTGGGTGGAAGGATGAAAACCCATAGTCATTTAATTGGTGACAACCTATAATAGATAAGTATTCTCTTACCCTGTGTAATTGAGTTGTAACTGTGTATGAATCAGATATACTGTGAATGTTTTCAGGAATTTGCATGATTGCTTAATGGATATACTGTATCCCTTCTATTTTTTCTTGGTTATATAATTAGTAAAGTAAGAAATTATATGGTTCGGACATGATTTGTAGTCATAAATGTTTTTGTCCTATGGTGGCCCATGCTAGAGCCACAAACTGTGAGTTCGTCGACCTTAGGTATTGTTTCATGTACGCATGTCGACCCTCCTAGTTGTTTTGAGTCCCTTGGAGGATGAAGTTTGTTAAGCTCAGGAGAGGTAGTGCAGGTATGCACCGACTCTCTATGAGGAAAGCATAGAATGAGAACCACTCAAGTTATAGACTTGATGAAGGAGGGAAAGAGGAGTGCAGAAGACCCTTCTCTGTGTTGAGTCTAGGATAAAGAGCACAACACTCTTAAGTAATTCATAATTGACAAATATCAGGAAGCATAGCGAGATTCAGGTATTGAAAGGGATTACCATTTAGTTTGGAAGATGAATGAATGAGACCCATTTGGGAGGATCCAAGGTCTGTCACGACCACTGGATTTGAAGAAGGAGAGTAGGAGTTAACGTCTTGACTACTTCAGCCTTCGCAAGTTCACACATCGGGAGATTCTCGTGTTAGCGTGACTAAGTCTTATGAAATACGAAGACACAAAATAACCTAAACTGTGGATCTATGGATCTATCGGGACCCACCTTGACCGTCATATCTACGAGTTCAAAGTTCATGCAATGGAAGAATCACGCGTTGGTATGACTAAACCTATGAAACCCGAAGTAGTGACGTGACCTAGACCATAGATCCAAGGATCTATCAAGACCCTCTTTGACCGTTGGATTGGCGATATCGGAGTTCACACATCGGGAGAATCGCACATTGGCATGACGAAACTTATAAAACTAGAAGTTGCGATGTCATCGGGACCATTGGATCAAGGAAGGTGGTGGACGTTTGATCCGACATGATCAAATTAATGTAAGGAGTACGTGGGAATTCAAAGTTCCTTAAGGACTAAGATCAAAAAATACAAGCGCTTTTTATAAGTGCAGATGAGGTCCAAGAGGTGAACTTGTTTCCAGTTCGTAATCTCAGGAGGGAAAGAAAAATATGAGACCAATATATCAGGGCTCGCAGGAAGTAAATCGAAGGTCGATACCTTCAAAACATCTTATATCTTCCAAGTCGAGAAGAAGGTGAAATCTTGGGAAGGATAGAGGCATGGAAGAACTCAAAGGAGGAGTGAGGGTTGAAGTCACCTCATGGAAATTGAAATTTCAGAAGGGGTGATGCCAAGTTATTTGGAAAAGAGTCATTAAAATCATAGACAAACAATAGAAATCCCTAGAGGGAGAAGCATTGATAGTCGTGTGTCGTTGGATCTAGTAAAACTGCAAGGAGAATAAGGGTTGAGATTCATTCAAAACTCAAAAGCTTAGGAGAGATAGTGAGTCGTCGATCTAAGGAAATATCGAACTGTTGATTGCTTTCGTTGGGAAAGAGACTTTGGGAAATCGAAACTTGGGAGTATGGAGAATGAAGGAGGTTGTTTTCCAAAGTCGTGAAATGTGAACTTCTGATTAACGAGAAAGGATATGGGCTGTCAGATCAGAGACAGATGGGAGGAGCGCGCAAAAAAGAGGAGAACATATCTGATTTTTTAGATCTGAGTGTGTGGACCAACAGCCATTGGATCCTAAGAAAAGTGAACGAGACAATTTTTAAAGTCATCAGAACTATCCATCGTTAGATTTGAGAGGTGGAAGTAGATCCAAGAGTTCAAGAACTCAGACTTCGAAAGATTTTCAAGGGGAAGAGTGGAGTTGATCCTAGTTGTCAATGCTGGGAAGGACACGAGTGGATTTGATCCTAGCTGTCGGTTTTGGGAAGGACACGTGGCAAGAGATCATCATTTCACTGACTCGTGAGTCGGGGAAATCAAAGGTAGAGTTGTGAGGACTCGGGAAGTGCGAACTCATGAGTTGATCTTATCCATTGGATCGAGGAAATCCATGGACGTGCAATTACCCGACATGTGAAGTCATGAAGCGCCTTTTGTTTAGAATCGTGGTCGCAGCCTGAGGTCATATGAAGGAAGGGGATAGCTTGGAGAGCTAGTGCCTGTTGCTCAAACCCTTCAAAGGGGATAGGTAAGATCCCATGTGTTTGGAAGAACTTGCAATTGAAGAAGAGGGAACCTAGAGAGAGTTGAGGAAAAATGATTTTTTTTTATGGCCTGCTGTGGGTGTGTTAAAAAATTGTGTTAGAGCATGGTTACAACACTTGGCCTACTTGGGATTATGCACGAGTCACATAAAGATGTATTGTTATCTGCATTTACTCCTTGAGAAGAAAGACTGCAGATTGAAGTTGTGATTTTTTGAATTCTTGTTGAATTTCAGCAGAAGAATTTCTTTAACCCTTTGTCAA
This sequence comes from Picea glauca, assembly GCA_000966675.3. NCBI lineage: Eukaryota > Viridiplantae > Streptophyta > Pinopsida > Pinales > Pinaceae > Picea > Picea glauca. Next base: position 430,899 of record JZKD02S1884990.1, read on the forward strand.
AGTGGTAACTACTCTTACCGGAGTAGGGATATCCTAATTAATAGTGATAATAAAACTTGAATGTGGATAGCTGAAGGTGGCAGGGTTCTGTCAAGGGTAGATGAAGCTTGAAATCCAGATGACCTGATGTTAGTGACACTGCCTCTAAGCATGGGCAGCTGGAACATTAGGCACTGATGATGGATGGCTATATAATGGTTAATACCTTTGTGGGATTAAAGGAATTTGATAGGATCGGGTAGGATCCTTGGCAGTATAATTACTGCTTTATATTAAACTCGGAGTATATAACTCCTTATGACCAGGGGAAAGGTGAGATGGGTAAGTCCTATAGAAGTTGAGGCAAGAATGTTTTTCTTGCCAGCTATTATAGTATAGAAGGGAAAGTGACCCTGGTTGGTTATTTCCATAAACATAAGGCAACATCAGTATGAGTTATAACTATGAGATTAGTCATGTAAGTGACTGTAATATCTAACTATAAGAACACTAATGATAAAAATAAGATAGTATGATGAATTCTTAGTTGTGTGTGTATTCTTGAGTGCATGGATTTAATGCATTATGAAGCTTCTTGATATGAAGCCTGATATTAATACCAGTTAGGTACGAATGATATTAAATGTGCAAGTGATGCACATGTATGATGTAAGAGTATAAGTATACTAAAAGCCCAATATAGTTTCCCTGATGAGTGAAATGTGAGGCAAGCATAACACTTGCCAAGATTGAATGAATACCATGGATGCATGGTTGACTCCATTCTGAAGAGTCATGAAAGTTCTTCTTTGAATGATAGCTTAAGGGGAATGTGGCCCATCTCCCCAGGAAAAGCCAGTACAAATAAATGAAAGGGTGAATGAGAAATGTTGATCTGTTGTCATAATAAGAGGCCAAATATTATGCCTTCGAGAATCACATGAGAAGGATTGTGAACAATCTTGAGTTGACTGATCTTAAAAGTAAATATGCATGTGGGCTGTGAGATATACCTATGACAGCTACATGCTGGCTTAGGATTATGAATATGGTTAAGTACATCATATATGTAAGTCAACAAAAACCAGAATATGTATGGATACATAATTTGGGTACATGACAGAGATGCATGTTTATATTCCTTAAGGGAATATTTGGTAAAAAACTAAAGCTAACTCAAGGTTGAGTCCATCACAGATAGCGATGGGCGTGCAATAAGGAAGTTGCATTCTGAGGGAATTTCCCATGGAAGAACTGTGTGAAAACTCTCCCAGGAGGACAGAGTCACAACCCTAATGACTGTTGAAGGTTGGGCAATGGGTTGCAAAGCCTACCTATATAAGAATCCTAGATTACATTTTTAAAATAAAATGTGTAGGTGGAAGACTAGCAAATGAATGTTAACCACTGTAAGAATCGAATAATAATGTGCAGGATGCACAGGTTCATGACCCACTATGAAAAAAAAAACAATCTTGCTACTAAGCATGTTGTTGTATCCAAAAGGGTTACAGTGAGGCCTAACCAAGGCTTCTCAAGGGAAAGAGCAGGGGGATCCAAACCCGGAATAAATTGCAAAAAGCCAAGAAGTGGAAAAAGGGGAGAGCCCCTAACTCCTTTCTTTCTATGTGTTATATTTCCTCTAGAATGAGAAATCTGATTTACTAATAAAAATATTTTTTTTGACACCATAGTGATGATGATCATATTACTACAGAAACATTTGAGAACTCTCTATATTGCATTCATGGAAACCCTTGAAGATAATGTGATGAGGTGCATAAAGATATGCTAGTACATTTTCAAGAAGTTCTATGGATTTGGATGATTATGATACATGCATTTTAATTGATATTACAACTAATGATGCATGTTGTGTGTAGAAAGGAATTGGAATTGTTGAGGAAGATAGTTACCAATAATGGGAAACCTCAAGCAGAGGGTGACCATGGGAGGAAGCTACAGTTGAAGGATTGTTGACGGGGCTATAAAAATCCCCATAAAGCACTGCCGATGAGGTAAAAATCAGAAAGAGGGTGCTAGCAGCCAAGAACTAATATAAATATATTTGTGCCTATGTGTCACAAGGTATGAAGGGATTTGGTAAGAACCCCTTTATGAAATATTTTATTGTCTCATGTTATGCATGAAATTTTGAAAGGGAAGTTGTATGCCATGAATACCCAAGTAGGGTATGATTCGGGAAAGAGAACCCGAATGATGGAGGCGTGAACCTATGGAAATTGAGATTGATTGTATGATGCAGGAGCATCTAAACGAAATGATCTCTTTTGACTCAAAAGGTCTAAAAGATTTACTAAAAGATCGTAGAAATCCATTCTATCAACTACAGATCAAGATCATGAGGATTGCAAAAGAAAACCCTGATCGAATCGGGATAATCAAGAACCTGATAGAGGAGATGAACATTAGCCATTCATCATAAGGAAACTGATCTCATTCACCAGATTGACTTCAAGATCCACTAGAGTTAACAGATCAAACGCTAGTCATTTGATAAGATCGGACGACCCATATCTATTGCGGAGATCGGAAGGAGGACCTTCTATTAATCTACTTAAATTATAGAGGTATTAAGGAAAATGAATTTGGGTGGCCATGAGTGTTAGCACCCTGGTTATTAATGAAGGAAGAATGCTTAAAGGAATTCATGTGAAACTTTTGAGTTTCATGTGTACTGATTTGGGAACATGATCGGCCTATAGCAGGAAGCATGGTCCTGTTGTAAGAGTGAATTAAAATGAACAATCCATATGAGGAAAAGGTTGGTTAAATCCCAACACACCATGGTCAAGAACCGGTCATAAAGTGTGATGAACTTGGATACAATGCAAGAGTACATTGTGTATGAATGTGGCCATGAATATTGGCACATTTGTTAAAATACTTTGAAATGTTGAATTACGTTTTGAAAGGTCTGGTATGATTGAAATGAGGCATAGGCAATGATTGAAATCCCCTTTTTATGTTTATGTAGATGCGATGAATTGTTAGTATGTATGGTTTTGAATACACACACATATATATATATGGAGGCATGAGAGACTAACAGTTTTTTTGGATGTGTAAAGAATGAATTGAAGGAGGAAAAGGTTCTTGGATATGGAAGTGTTGTAAGCCCATAAGGAAGACCAATTTCCTACTGAGCTAAACTACATGTAATGATATTGTTGGGCTCCGGATTTATAACATTTTCTTGCTGATATTGTTTACTCTCCTGAAGTCTTTTTCTAAGCAAATGGATTTCTTTCTACGCTATTCATATTTTGTTACACATATATGTTCCATTGTATACAGGAATCATGAAGTGCTTCCAAAACCACAAATGAGCGAAGAATTCAACCATAAATGCAATAATAATCCTCTTCTGCGGAGAATAGCTGAACTTTGCAAGAATGCAGGGTGTTGGCTTGTAGTGGATAATACTTATGGGTTGAAACATACTTGTGTAGAGGCTCCACACATTATCAATGTATTCTCTTTTTCTCAAGCCTATGGTATGATGGGCTGGCGAATTGGATATATAGCATATCCTTCTGAAGTCAAGGGCCTTGGAGCACAACTTCTTCAATCATTGGACAAAAGCTTGCTCTGTATTCACTGGAGCTTGGCCCTGAATGGGTGAAGGAAAGGGTTTAAAAACAAAGATATAATTTTGGATGCACTGTCACCTCTTGGTGCAAATGCTGTAAAGGGCGGTCAAGGAGCAATTTATCTCTGGGCAAAGTTACCAAGTGGTGCTTATGATGATGTTGAAGTTGTTTGCAAAAAGACACGGGGTTATTGTTAACCCTGGTAGTGCTAGTGGAGGACCGGGGTATGTTCATGTTTCATTTGGTCCAAGGGAACGCTTTCTTTTCAGTTTTCCAGGTAGAAAGATCTCGGCAATATTATTTAAGATGTGTATCTTATAATGGAAATTGTTAAGGTCATCATTAGGGTTATTGGGCAATATGCAAAATGCCAGCCATTATAAATACCAAGATAAGTTTGACTCCGAATAGCTAAACAGAGTGCTCTGCGATTTGAGGAGGAATCACTACAGCTGGACCTTTCTTGGACATAACAGTTGGCACCCTCTGCCACTTCATAAATCCATGCATGTGTAACACAGGGGGGAAACTGTTTATTTGAATCGCTGAAATAGCTGGCATCAAGCATTTAAATTCATGCATAACGCAAGGAAGAAAATTGTGGCATGATTGACTGTGTAAAACGTGTCTCATCCTCCGATGATCTCTCAAAACCGTTTTGTAACTTCTAGGGCGCAAAGCCACGCATGGCCAGAGATCTGAAACGTTATACAAAGAGATGCTATGCTCGAAAAAGGGGGAGGATGTAGAGAAATATGTAGAGGGAATATGAAACGCGGCTATGTTAGAGAAATGGGGAGGATGGATAGAGCATAAAGGAGATAGAGGAATAGAATGGAGGTCGAATGCCCACGCACTTGTAGTTGTTCTTTTCAATAAAGTAATTCAGGGTTTCAGTGATATGATTCCTGTTATTTCCATTTTGCTTTTGTTGTAGGTTATTCATTCTCAGTATGCGTTGATTGAAAGAATGACCTGTTGACAGAGAAGGCAGGGCCCCCTTTGATGGAAACAGAGCTGTGTATATTCCAGATTTGAACATCATCTTTCAGCCATTTTCTCATTAGTTTAATAGAACAGAAGTAGCATTTCATTTTGATTGTAACAGAGGGTTTAGCATTATCTTTTCAGCCATTAATTTCATTTCTTCATTTTTCACATTTAGACTGCTTAAACATTCAGGAACTAGTTTGGATATCTCATGAGATAGAGAAGTTTTATTTGACTACAATAGAGAGTTTCATAGGAGGTTGTTGAGTTGTGTGGAGTAATAAGTAGCAAGAAATTAATTGTTTTCAGTAGATCTTTTACATGCATATACAGAGCAGTTTGATGAGGTTAGTACAGGTTAGTACAGAGTAGTGCAGAATGAGTGCAAGTCAGTACGGGGTAGTGCCGAACAAAGTAGAGTACAGTAGCTTCTTTCATCAAGTTTCTTTTAGTATGCACAATTATGAAATTGTTGTGATGACATTCTAAAGGTGCAATAAAAATGTATGTGCATGGAAAAGATAACGATTTGTTTGGCCGATTGAAGTTGAAGGTGCAAGAAGAAAAGGGGTATTGGATATGGCAGCATTGTAAGCCCATAAAGAAGACCAATTTCTTATTGAGACAAACTAATATGGGAAGGAATGTCCCATAATTATGAACCTGGTTCTTGTGTGGAACCAATATGAAAATAAAATGTGGAATTAGAAAACTGTAGGTGATAGATTTACAATAATTTTTTTTTTTTTATGATTTCTCATGAATTTCTATATACCTATGATACAGGTGAAAGGGAAAGATATGTGAAGAAGTGCAGAGACAAGAAACTGATATCTTGGGTTTGAGGGAGAATTGTGAGAAAGATTATAATCCGGTCGCATGAAATAGAGGCTGACTTGGGAGAAGGAGAGTAACCTTCGTCCCTATATATGATTGAGTCAGGAGAAGGAGAGTAACCTTCATCCCTAACTATTTCTATACCGAGAGAAGGAGAGTAACCTTCATCCCTATCTATTACGGTACTGAGAGAAGGAGAGTAACCTTCATTCCAATCTATTATGGTACATGGTACCAAGAGAAGGAGAGTAACCTTCGTCCCTATTTATTACGCTACCGGGAGAAGGAGAGTAACCTTTGTCCCTATATATTATGATATCGAAAGAAGGAGAGTAACCTTCATCCCTATATATTATGGTATTGGGAGAAGGAGAGTAACCTTCATCCCTATCTATTACTATACCGGGAGAAGGAGAGTAACCTTTGTCCCTAACATTAGCTGAGCCGAAAGGCTGTCAGGCTGTAAAATCATGAAAAATGGCTACTGTTGATCCATGAGAACCCCATGGTAAGCCATGATCACCTAGAATATGTTGTGTTTAGGTAACACAAGATGGAGGGATGCCTCAGTAGAGAAATTTTGAGGGACACCTTGACTGTAAGTCTCGATAAAGTCTCTAAGTTCTTCCTGTATGAGGAAACCTTGGCAAGGCAAGATGGATCACCCGAGGGACTATATAATAGAGAAGGGGATGCCTGATCCTGGGCTTGGAGGGTGAGTGACCAAAAGTAAAAGGATACCATGATAGTTCTTGTAAACTATTTGGATCGTGCACACGATGAGTATTTCTTCCCGTGCAATAAAACCTTGGCAAGGCAAGATGGATCACCCGAGGGACTTTATAAAAGAGAAGGGGATGCCTGACCCTGGGCTTGGAGGGTGAGTGACCGCAAGGAAGATGAAACCTTGATATTTATTGTAAACTATTGATGGGGATCATGCACCCAATGGGTATGTCAAGGAAAAAAAAAAAAGAGATTAGATAACAAGAAAACCATGTGGATACAAATCCACAAACTACGCAGATAATTAATGTGCTAAGATTAGAAAAAAAAATCCTAGAAAGTTTTATACAATGTTATCACATGAGACTGTGATTAATATGCTTGTTGTACAAGAATTATTGAAAGAAGGTGACGGACATTAAGGTTCTGAAACAAGACCTGTCCGAGAAACAAATATCAAGACTTCTGAAGTGGCTGAATGAGAAAGGCATGACAAGTGTTTCTGAGAAAGAACATTGAGGACAATGTTCCATTAAGGGGGAGGGATTTTTAACACCCTGTTTCACCCAACTTGTAATTAATCATAAAATAGGATTATCATTCTAAGGCATGTAGAAAGTGTAAATGTGTTATTTTTTGAGTTTCCAATAACTGATTGTGGGGTGGAGCCTTGAAAGTACTGGCCATGATATCACTAGAGGAAAGAATGTGAAAACTATAAGAGAGGGTTCATTATATCAAATAACCCAAAATTTCCTTTGATGGAGATAATAAATCTCCTTCGGATCCCAAGGAGAGAAAATAAGTTAATGAAGAAAGGACCAGTGGTTGAATTATCAACCATTCCCATGAATGGGAGCATGGTCTAATTGTAGAATGTTAGCTTGAAGTACCACTGGGCATGACAGACCAAGCTGTCCCAAGTTTCCTTCTGATAGAAGGAACGGGATGGGTTGCGAACCATCTTAGGGAAAATATTTAATAAAAAAAATGAGTAAGGAGAATGCGCAGAGATCTACAATGGATGATGAACAGAAGGCCATGAGCTTGATGTCGAGTGAGCATTTGATAAAACTCGCCCAAGGCCATAACAAAGAGGAAAATCTCTGAAATTTCACAGAGAACAGAATCCGAGCAGAAGATGAAACAGAGAAAGAATACTTGAGAACCACAAGAGTTAACTGGTGATATCATGGCTTGGCAAGAGGGTGGACAGAGTGATAATAATGAATGCCTTTGAGCCTATGGTTGGGTGAAAGGACGATCACCCACAGTCAATTAGTTGGAGACAACCTGTAATAGATAAGTATTCTCCTACCCTGTGTAATTGAGTTGTAACTGTGTATGAATTGGATATACTCTAAATGTTTTCAGGAATGTGCATGATTTCTTAATGGATATACTATATCCCTTCTATTTCATCTTGGTTGTATAATTAGGAAAGTAAGAAATTATATGGTTCAAACATGATTTGTACTCGTAAATACTTGCATATTGTGGTGGCCTAAGCTAGAGCCACAAACTGTGAGTTCCTCAACCTTAGGTAAAGTTTCATTTATGCATGTTGACCCTCCTAGTCCTTCTGAGTCCCTTGGAGGACATAGTTTGTTAAGATCGGGAGAGATAGTGCAGGTATGCATCGTCTCTCTGTGAGGAAAGAAGAGACCGAGAACCACTTAAGTTCTAGACTCTATGAAGGAGCACAAGAGGTGTGAAGAGGAACCTTCTATGTGTTGAGTCCAAGAGAAAGAGTGCAACGCTCTTAAATCCTTCATAACTGATGAATCTTAGGAAGGATAGAGAGATTCAGGTATCAAAAGGGAATACCCTTTCATTTTGAAGATGAACGAATGAGACCCGTTCAGGACGATCCATGGCCTATCATGGCCATTAGATTTGAAGAAGGAGAGAAGGTGTTAATGCCTCGACTAATTTAGTCTTCACAAGTTTGTACAATTGGAGATTAATGTGTTAGCACGACCAAGTATTCTAAAATACAAAGACATGAAATAACCTGGATTGTGGATCTATGGATCTATTGGGACCCACCTTGATCGTCAGATCTGTGAGTTCAAAGTTCGTACGACAGAAGAATAACGCATTGGTGTGACTAAACCTCTGAAACCTGAAGTAGAGATGTGACCTGGACCGTAGATCCAAGGATCTACCAGGACCCTTTTTGACCATTGGATTGGTGAGATCAAAGTTCACAGATCGGGAGAATTGCACGTTGGCATGACTAAACTTCTAAAACTAGAAGTTGTGATGTGATCTGGACCATTGGATCGAGGAAGGTCATGGACCGTCGATCCGATGAGAGCATATTAATGCAAGGAGTACATTGGAATTCGAAATTCCCTAAGGACAAAGCTCATAAAAGACAACAAATTTTCAGAAGTCCAGATGAGGTCCAAGAGTCGAATTTTTTTTCAATTCATAAGCTCAGGAGGGAAAGATGAAGTCAAGAACCATACATCAGGGCTCACATGAAGTAAATCGAAGGTCGAGACCTTCAAAACATATGATATCTTCCAAGTCAGGAAGAAGGTGAAATCTCAGGAAGGATAGAGGCCTGAAAGAACTCAAAGGAGGAGTAGGGTTGAAGTCACCTCATGGAAATCGAAAGTTCAAAAGGGGTGGTGCCAAGTTATTTGGAAAAGAGTCATTGAAATCCTAGATGAACGGTAGAAACCTCTAGAGGGAGAAGCGTCGATAGTCGTGTGTTGTTGGATCCAGTAAAACTATGAGGAGGATAAAGGCCGAGATTCATTCAACACTGGAAATATCAGGAGAGATAGTGAGTTGTCGATCTAAGGAAAGATTGAATCATTTATTCCTTTCATTGGGAAAGAGACTTTAGAAAATTAGAACTCAGGATTCTGGAGAATGGAGGAGGTTGTTTTCAAAAGTCATGAAATGTGAACTTCTAATTCATGAGAAAGGATCTGGGCCATCATGTCAGAGACAAACGAGAGGAGCACGTAGAAAAGAGGAGAATAGATTTGAGCCATTATATCTAAGTGAGTAGACCAACATTCATTGGATCCTAAGGAAAGTGCATGAGACAAGTTCTGAAGTCATTGGAACCATCCATTGTCAGAGTTGATAGGTGGCAACAGATCCAGTAGTTCAAGAACTCAGACTTCGAAAGATTTGCAAGGGGAAGAGTGGAGTTGATCCCAGTCATCAGTGTTGGGAAGGACATGAGTGGATTTGATCCTAGCCGTCGGTGGTGGGAAGGACATGAGTGGATTTGATCCTAGCCATTGGTGCTGGGAAGGACATGTGGCAAGAGATCATCATTTCATTGACTCATGACTTGGGGAAGTCAAAGGTAGAGTTTTGAGGACTCACAAAGTGCAAACTCATGAGTTGATATAAGTTGTTGGATTGAGGAAAGCCATGGAAGAATGATTACCTGACATGAGAAATCACGAAGCACCCTTTGGTTAGACCCGTGGTTGCAGCCTGAGGTCATATGAAGGAAGGAGCTATCTTAGAGAGATAGTGCCTATTTCTCAAACCCTTCAAAGGGGCCAGGAAAGAGCCTGCGGGTTTGGAAGAACCTACAATTGAAGAAGAGGGAATGTAAAGAGAGTTGAGGAAAAATGAATTTTTTTTATGCCCCGTCGTGGGTGTGTTACACCAGCAGTGGAACATACCTATGCTCAATGCAAGGAGGTGCATGCGGGATATGGACACTCGGGGGAATGTTCCCTCCTGGGTATAGGGTGTCAAGTTGTGAAGGACATTAACAAGGATCTGCTTGGTTGAGGACGCAACACTGTTGAGGCAAACGGTTTATAATGCAAAGTGAGAACTAGAAATAGGCTCAATACTACAAGCAAGGACATGAGATGCAATCACAAATTAATGCCAAAAAATTTCCTTTTTAATAATATTAGTCTACTTGGTTTGAAAAAGGGATAAACTTGTACCAAATAGACATCCTTTCAAATCCAATTTACGAGTGTGAAGGAGAAAATTTAACTTGGTAATCTATTCATTTTTTGAAAACTAGTCGGAAAAGAGCTTAAATCAAACTCGTCTGGGAGTCCTCTAGGTACAGGTTAGCATGTTTATGAGTGAGAAATGAGTTTCAGCATAAAGCCATGTATTATCTATAAGGGACTCTTGGTCCTACAGAAAACATCTCTGCATGGGCACCAAATGAAGCAGAGGATCTAACTAGGGTACCAATGTTCGGTAAGTCTCTACCATTTGATAACGACACTTCTAGTAGTAGATAGAAAGTTATATCACTAAAAAATGTGTTTGTGCCTAAGGCATATGAGTGACAGTTATAGGACAATGCAAGTGTGTATGATGGAATGGATACCTATACTATATGCTGGGTAGAGAAAATACATGTCCGCAGTTACAAACTATCGACATAACACTAAAAATTGCAAGAATCCTTGGTGAAAACTACAAAAACCAACTCAATACAATGTTGTATGAGTCCATTAGGTGAAAATATTATCTGAAACTATGCAGAGTGGGTAAAAATTGCTATAAATAGTAACAAAAACCAAATTTTACTATACCATTTGACTTTTTAACCCAAATAGTGGATTTTGGACCAAATTACCTCTGATCTTCAACTGGTGAGTACGGGAGTTACAAGTGAAGGAATCAGTGACCATATGGACCATGTAATTCCTCTTCCCCTCTTCGTTCTTTCTAGTGGATTACATTTTGTATTTAGGTTTGAAGTTTTAAGTTATTTAGGGCGCAAATTACAAGTTTAGGTGTACGTGGGCTACCATTCATCGGGTCATGTATACGCGTGATTATACGTCGTTGTATAAAATACATCCAGTGTATACTCAGCCCTATATGTGACTGTGAATGTTGCAGCCCGCGTATATGTCTGTAAACAATGTTTTTGATGGTTTGTAACTCAAAAAGTGATGTTTCTCTTGCAGGATGGTGCTAGAGTGGAGGGAAAAGGAACATGAGGAGGTAGATGTAGTTGTGGAAAGAGATCTGGGGGCCCAAATGGCCTTGAAAATATGTGGGTTGTATAATTTTTGGTCACTCAAAAGGATGAGGGCCCAAGTGAGGTTTCTATAGTTACTTGTGGATTACTAGGATCCAGATAGTGAGAGCTTCAAACTTTATGGGAAACCATTAAGGATTGAAGTAAAGGATATTTATTTCTTGATGGGGTCGTCACGTCGGGGTGATGTGGTGAACCTAAAATCCCAGGGCGCTAGGAGCGGTATGAATATAGAAGAATACATAGACGCTCACTGCATTACAGGGACTGAGAATGTTGATAGTCAACTATTATAACCCTACATTGCACCACACATGCTTACCTGGCATCAGGCCAACTCATATCCCTTCCTTGCCAAAGCCATGCTGAATAAACTCTTGAAAATCCTCTTAAATAAAGTGGCCCGCACCCTAACCCTCTACTGCACGCGTTGGAACGCTGGCAGGCCCACTACTGCACGCGTTGGAATGCTGGCTGGCCTACTATAGCCCGCGTTTACCTAACAAAGCACAAAAACAGGAAATTTTCCGACGAGACAAAAAGATTTGGGTCAGTTAACTGAAAATCCTAGCCATGCATGGCCGAGAGTTCATCCAAAACCCTAGCTCCTTCTAGACTATAAAAGAAGGGGTAGGGGTACTATTTGGAAGAGGAAAAATATAGCAAAGAAACTCTGCCCAATTGTCGAATCCATTTGTCCCAACCCTTTAGCCTTTCCTCAAGCCTAAGAAGAATCCAAGCAAAGCAGTTGGAGGACAAAGAAGAGGAGGAGCCTAGGATCAGGATCGAGGAGCGATGGCCGATCTCTATCATTATTGTAAGTTGATTCATCTTGAGATTAATAAAATAATACTTTTCCCGTCCCAATGCATGACCTATATATGTTTTATTTGATTTATGCTTAATCTCTAACCCTCAAGTAGAAAAATAGCATGCATGCGTAGTGTTTTGTCTTGATTACAGGATTGTCTTTGGAAGGAGCAGCGTAAGCAAGTGGACAAAGCACAATGGAGGATCTACACCAAACATCAGTAAAAAGGTTAGTAGGTTCTTTCCATGTTTGCATGTGAAAAAAGGGGTTCGAGTTTTGGGGTGATAGGTTAAAAGTGATTTCTTTAGGGTCATGATCTGCATGCAAGTTTATCCCTATCTTGCTAGTCCGTAGGGTGTTATTTCCCAACAACAAAATTGGCGAATCCACTGGGGAAATATACTCTTAGGGTTTCCGTATTTAGTTGAAGTTTTTTGGGTAGTCAAAGAATTAGATTTTCTGTTTCTTTGTTTGTCTGTTTTCTGTTAGGTCATAGCTAGTAGGGAACCTGGTTCTTTATACCAGTTTTTCCTTGACTGTGCTTGACATTTATTATCGGTACACACAGAGGTACACGCGGCCTGCAGAAGGCCTGCACGTGTGTAACCCGCGCCCTAACCTTCTACAGCCCACGTTTGAATGCCTGCTGTAGTGGTTTCAGTAGCGTGTAGGGCTCAGAGAGCTTAAGAGGCAGTCTCCTCTTCCCTGTCAGAATTTTACATTCTCAGGGGGATTTCTGGATCTTGTCTGGGTCTTGCTGGTTTACAGTCTTGTCTGAGTCAGCTTTATTGCATTTGTTTTCTTTTTGCAATTATTTTTCTTTTCTGTTGAAGAAGAAGCATCCAAGCCTTTAAGAGACCCTGGTTGTCAATACCAGAGGCCTTTTCAGGTCTGGGTTGCCTGTGTTTTGTTTTGTCTTAGCATTTATACAGACCCGCGACCTGTGCAAGTTCAGCCCGCGGGTACCCGCGCGCTGTTATAGCTCAGCAAGCGTTTGCACGTGTGTTGTTTCAGTGAAAGTCGCGGGCTTGACTGGTTTCTTTTAAGCCTGGGTGGGGTATTCATCCCCTCCTGTGGTGAGAAGTGTGCCTCTCAGGGGTTTGAGTCTAGGGATGCACAGTCAGTAGGTTAGGGCCTCTCATCCTTAGCCTGGTTTTTTCTTAGTTGATTGTTGATTAAAAAGAAAAAGAAAAAAAAAGAAAGATTTTGTTTTATGGTTTTTAGACAAGCGTAAGAGTCGGTGCTTTATTGATTGCCACTGTGCATCTTTGCTCTGGTTATTTGCGATCTAGGATTTAAGCCAGAATTTTAGTTTGTTTTCTTGGTTTTGTGCTTGTCAGCATTTTCCCTTTGTTGCTTCATTTAGCACTTAAATAAAATTGTTTTTTATCTCTTTGTCATTTGCTTCTTTGTTTGAAGATGGTGTTGCTGCATCAATAGCTAGGAAGAAGTCTTTTTTTCATAAGTTTTTTCAGAGCATTTAGAAGCATAAGTAGCTCGCAGACTGAGCAAAATTCCTATATGTTTGCTGCATGAAATCTTAGAAAAGTTGAAAAGAAAAGAAGTCTTTCTTAGTGAAAAGTTGTTGGTTTTTGCATTTTTTGTAAAATTTTTTGTTTCCAAGAATTTCTTATTCATTTTTCTTTGAGTCTTTACACACCATCAGTTTCAATTTCATACCTTGTGACGTAAAAAATCCCATAAAAGCAACGCTAATTAAAATCTATTAGAATTTTTTTTTGTAGGGTTCATACACTAGCTCAGGGCTAGGGCCTTGGAATAGGTTGGAGAGTAAATTCTCCAAGGCCACTCAAACCAAACATTGGAGTCTATCATAGGGAGTGTAGAAGTCCAGTTACAGAAAGTTATCCGGGGCCCCCCTCTAACACAGGGACTAAACACGAGGTCGCGTAAGGAAAGGTAGCGGAGATAACCCCTCCAAAGCTAGACCGAGCGTAGTGGAGAACACATATCGAGGATTTGTTAAGGGATTCCGTCGTTTCCATTTTCCACGGGGCTTCGTGGGTCTTGAATCCATTCGAGGTCCTCAGTTGTCTTCCAGACCATTTTCTCTCGATACCCTTGACAGGTTTCGGGCTTGATACCCTGCTCATTGTGGTCTACCCGACTATCGACTGTACCCACCTGGTGACTGTTCGCATGCTGGCAAACTAGCTGCCAATATTTTTAGGGACATACACAGGTGACTGCGGGGGTATACCGCGGTACCTAGGACAGACATCAGGCCATGCTTAGCAGAGTATACCCGAAGGGTGCTTCCATTTTTTAGTTTCACTTGCACCGGTAAGTTGCTCTAGTGTTGGTTGTTGTAACTGTTCTTCCAACTAGTTTAGTGTTTGCTTGATTTACCTCATAGAGGCTTCTTTTTAGTGTGTGTTACTGTTTGATCGTGTAGAATACCTTAGCATGTTGTGGATCTTCTCACATAGTGGAGGATTCTGAGCTCTATCGGTCATGAAGGATTCTGGGCCTGCCACCGGTTATACTGGAGCCACCCCCGCCACCATTGAGGTAGAGGCTAGACCAACAAGGGTCTTTCGAAGCAACTGGGTTACAAACCATTGAACCCGAACACCTCCCGGAGGAATCAACCGCCAATATTGGTACGGTTGAAACCCCAACCACTGATACTTGGCCGCAAGTTATTATGCCAATTCAATTTTACGAACGCCTGTCAGTGCCTCACATAGCTATGGCAACAAACGCTGTTACTTCCTCTGGGAATTCTTCCATTCCCATCACTGTTTCTACCATAGGAGAATCATCTCCTAACTTGCCGTCGTCGGTCTGGGCCACCATGGTCTCGACCGCAACTACGTCGCATAGTGGACCGTCCCCATATATCGCGGCGGCCACACCTCCTTTTACACCTAGTGCAATAGGCCCTCCGTTCTCATACGGTATGCCTAGTTCGGGCACCAGTCCTGCACTCACTTACTCCACTTTACAGACTTTGGGTATGGGGGCAGGGAGCTCTAACGCTCCTCTGCAAGGTCAACTTGGGGGAATTCCTGTCCCTTTTAATTCTTTTCCTTACGCTGGAGGTCATATCTCTCCTTCGTCCCCTTCGCTTGGTGGTCTGCATCAGCAGTCCGCCGGGCAGCCTGCACACACAAGTTCATTTGGAGCCAGGAGTCAAGGAACACCTGCGCAAACTTTGCCGGTAGGTTCGTCACCGTTTGTTTGGAACGGGACGTTTGGTAATAACACTTTCGCATCCACTGCTTTCCCATCTGGGGGCACACCCATTTTACGATAGTCTACTCCAGCGCAGGGTACTATTCCTGCGTCGGGGGCACATATACCAGGACCTTGGAACTCAGGACAAGGATCCGTTCCTTCCTCTGGAATATCGTTCTGGGGTAATTCTTTCCACAGTCAGTGGAACCCCGGACAGACTTCTATGCCTCTCCCATCAGGACTGGCATGGGGTAATCCTTCCCAAAGTCTGTCAAACACGATGAATGCCCAACATCCTATGTCCTTCATGGGGAATCAACCAATGATGTATCCTCAGATGAAAAATCCTTACACTGGTCAGGGCCATGGTTTCTACCAGAATCCGGGCTAGCAACCAAACTTTTCTTGGCAACCTGGTGCCAGTCAAACTCCAGAACCCTTTTTTCCAGGCTATCAGCAACAACCCAAACTACCATTCCTGGCAACGTTACACTTGCCAGATTTGACACGGTTGTTAAATAATCCTATCTGTCACGATCCGCGTTGGCCTCCTATGCCGACGAAGTTTCCTTCGGACATCCCAAAGTTAGAGGCCAAGGCTAACGAAGATCCAGGTGATCACGTGACTACTTTCCACCTTTGGTGTTCATCTAACTCACTAAAATATGACTCCGTTCAGTTGCGATTGTTTCAACGCACTCTTATCAGGAGTGCCGCGAAATGGTACATTGAGCTTGATCACTCACGATATTCTTCTTTTGGCGAACTGGCTATGGCCTTCCTTAACCATTTCTAGTTACCTGTGAGATATGACATGGGCACAGAACTGCTTGCCAATTTCGAACAGATGACATCGGACCATATCTCTGATCATATCCGAGAGTGGCGATGCCGAAAGAGTCTAATCAAAGTACCGGTTCCACCAGCATTCCTGCTTGAGTGGTTCCTTAAGTCTTTAGTACCACAATTATCCAAAGACGTCGCAACTTCTGGGGTTTTCTTCGAAGAAGATGCCATCATGAGGGCTCAACAGTTTGAGCTCATCTATTCTCAGTCTGGTTTATTATACAACATCCTGTCGGATGCTCCATGATCAATACTAGATAAAACTAGACAAAGAGCCAGACCACATGCCGATGGTATCGTTGGTTCGGCACAAACCAAGCCCGCTGAGCAATTGACAAAACAATTGCAACAATTATCTATCCAACACTCAGCGGCCAGCCAGACTACTTCTTTGGCTGCTCCTCCTACCCAAACGTCAGAAGTACACTCCGTGTAGAGGACTAACCCAAAGGCCAACCAACATCCTGAAGGGAAGAAAAAACTAAGAAAGAAGGGTAAGGGGGAGAAAAAACCCACTGATAATGCTGGTGAGGACACAATGGAAAAGTGGAAGGCGAGATATCCGTGCAACTTGTGTGCGGAAGATCACCTGACCCATCTATGTCCTCGACTTGCAAAGGCCCATAAGTTTGTCACACAACAACAACAGGTTGTGTTGACTAATCCCTTTCAGCATGGGCAAAATTTAACTCAAGCCTCTACAAGTGTCGAAGGGGGCAGCCAAGAAACCTGCCCTCCTCCAAACAACTCCTCTTCCGTGAACGTATATATGGTTAGGGGTGATGCTTTAATTACGACTAGAGTGCATGACTATAGTAAACCAAGCACCTCTGAGAAGGGAAAAGAAGCCAAGATCCCATCTCTTACTTTACAGATCGAGAAGACGTTGGGTGAGACAATGACACACATTCCAAAGGGTGCATTTAAGAGAGCTTCTCACAATCCAAACGCAAGGGCCGCCCATAATTACTCTGTGGTGGAAGATTTATCCCAAACCCCTTGTGCTATGTCCACTTTGGAGGTCCTCCAAAGTTGCCCTGCTCAGAGGAAAGCCTTGTTGACTGCTTTAGGCTCTACTGAGACTTATAACCCGGGTACCATCATGCTAGATACAACTGACTTAAAACCTCGTCTGTCTTACCACGTAGCGTTTCAGATAGTAGTGGCTCATCCCATGAAAATTTTTACACGCAATATCTTTCGCACGGTGGTCAACGAGGGTGCCTCGACATGCGTTATGTCGTTAGCATGCTGGAAAGCCATTGGTCAGCCCGAGTTGTCTCCATCACCTACTCTCCTCACTGTGTTCGACGGTCATTCATTTCGACCACATGGCATCATTCCTTCTTTCCCTGTGCAGTTAGGAGGGAAGACCGTGTGTGTTGAAGTAGAGGTATTCGATGCCCCCCTCGACTACAATCTCTTGTTAGGTCGTAGTTGGACTTATGCTATGCAAGTTGTGGTTGCTACAGTTTTCCGAGTCTTATTGTTTCCGCATGAAGGCCGGATAGTGACCATCGATCAATTGTCCTTCTCTAGACCTGACCCAGCTTTGGGGGCATCCACAGTTCCCATGATTGATAATCCTCAAGCCGGTGTCATTAATGTAGGAGTTGGTTTGTGCCCATATTTGATGGGTATTTTCGATTACCCACCTCCTCATGGAGATGTCAAGTTTATATCGACTCACCACAAGGCTGAGATTTTTCATGTCTCGTCATTCCGCACGACCTACTTTCAAGATCCGTGGATTCTTCCTTCCCCATCAACCACGATGGATGAGACAGGGCACTCTGGCATGTCCATGCCCTTGTCAGCCGCTGAAGTAGCGTACTCTTTAGTCCAGCAAGCTTCAACCACTCCTGATCTGACTCCCACACAAGAGTTGGATCCACCTCTAGAGCCTATCTGGGCTCAGGGTTCTCTGGCCAACACCGATTCATTAGATTTAGTCTTGCCTTCGGACGAGGCAGTAATTGAAGCAATGACTAGTCTGGACAAACCTTGGGAAGATCTTCATCACAGATCATATTTCCTCCCAGATTTACACCGAATCGAGGCCGGAGAATTCACTATCACCATGACGGGAGATCAGCCGTGTCCTATTAACCTCTTAGCTACACAGGAAATTTATGTTGAGCGCAATATGGCGACTATCGCTGAAACTATACCTATCAACATCTCCCGAAACCCTGGCATCATGGAGAATGTCTTCGTCGGACCAGATTGCTCCCCCGAAGAGATTCAAATTTATACGGATCTTTTCAAAGAATTTCACGACATTTTTGCCTGGTCTTATGAGGAAATGCTAGACATCGACCCACAAAGAGTCTATCATGAGCTAACTTTGTCATTTTTCAAGCTCACTTTGAGATCCGAAAGAAACATCCGGTGAGACTGCGTTTATGCTTTTCGATCTCGTCAGGATTAACTGAGAAAAGTAACCATTGTGGAGTCTTCTTTAAGCCCTTTTCAGACTCCTTAAAGATGAAAAGATTGTCGAGTGACATTGTTTCTTCACACTCGTCAAATTGGTCCAGAAGAACGTTCCTTAAATGGGTCTCCTTTTAAGCCCTTTTCAGACCCTCTAAACATGAAAATATTTCCGAGTGATCTTGTGACCTGTCACGCTCATTAAACTGAAATTTGAAGTCACGTCTGTCCGGCGGTAGTTTACCCCTTTTTCAGTCTGGATGGTCAACTGTACGAACAAAGGAATACTCTATTGAATTTCCATTTTTTAGAAGAGTATCCTCAGGTATAATTTTATTCCTTTTTTGGGCCTGAGGGACTAAATTTATGAAAAAGAAACCCCCCCCGGAGTCCATAGTTAAGCTCTTTTCAGACTCCCTAAAATTGAAAAGATCGCCGAGTGACCTTATTCTTTCACAATCGTTAAAATGGTCCAGAAGAACATTCCTGACAGAGTCCATAGTTAATCTTTTTTCAGACTCCTTAAAATTGAAAAAATAGCCGAGTGATCGTGTCCTTGTCACACTCGTTAAAATGGTTTTGAATTGACGTCTAATCGGTGCTAGTTTACCCCCTTTTCGAACCGACTAGACTATTGACGAAAAAGGTACCCCAATGGAGTTTTATTTTATTCTTTTTCAGACTCTCTAAATATGAAAAATCACCGAGCTTCCCTTCTCTGGGATCGTTAAACTTACATCGAAGGACGTTACCATTGTGTGTTCTATCAACCGCATTTGCAT
The DNA here is from genome assembly GCA_000966675.3 of Picea glauca. Taxonomy (NCBI): domain Eukaryota; kingdom Viridiplantae; phylum Streptophyta; class Pinopsida; order Pinales; family Pinaceae; genus Picea; species Picea glauca. The sequence continues at coordinate 450,120 of JZKD02S1884990.1, forward strand.
CCTTTACCCATCAGCCTAGTAACAGTTTGTCTTTGCATCTTAACACCTTTGGCCACTGGAGGATTTTTCCCGAGTATCGTTTCCCTAGAACATCAGTCTTGTCCTTGTGCCTTGATCTTGTATGTTTGATGTACTCGTTCCTCCACTGTAACGTAATATTCCTTTATTCTTTTTCAAAATCATCAAAAAGAACAAAAAAAATCAAATATACCCCAAAAAGGGGATGGGAAAAGTATTTTCTTTATTGGCAGCATCGTGAGTCGCCCTTGGATAAAGCACATCTGTCTGTTTGATTCATCAGACTTTCGTATGTAGTACGACCTTAGGAAGCTTTGCTCACTATATTGAGTTGTGTCCTCCACCGTTTGGTTACTCTTCCAAACATATGGAGAGTTTGCATTGCCTCCTGCTTCGTAGACTTATG
>JZKD02S1884990.1:450593-469825 GCA_000966675.3 Picea glauca
TGTTATAACCCTAAATTGCACCACACATGCTTACCTGGCATCAGGCCAACTCATATCCCTTCCTTGCCAAATCCATGCTGAATAAACTCTTGAAAATCCTCTTAAATCAAGTGACCTGTGCCCTAACCCTCTACTGCACGCGTTGGAACGCTGGCAGGCCCACTACTGCACACATTGGAACGCTGGCTGGCCTACTACAGCCCGCGTTTACCTAACAAAGCACAAAAATAGGAAAGTTTTCGATGGGACAAAAAGATTTGGGTCAGTTAACTGAAACTCCCAGCCATGCATGGGTGAGAGTTCGTCCAAAACCCTAGCTCCTTCTAGCCTATAAAAGAAGGGGTAGGGGGACTATTTGGAAGAGGAAAAAGATAGCAAAGAAACTCTGCCCAATTTCCGAATCCATTTGTCCCAACCCTTTAGCCTTTCCTCAAGCCTAAGAAGAATTCAAGCAAAGCAGTTGGAGGACAAAGAAGAGGAGGAGCCCAGGATCAGGATCGAGGAGTGGTGGCCGATCTCTATCATTATTGTAAGTTGATTCATCTTGAGATTAATAAAAGAATACTTTTCCCGTCCCAATGCATGACTTATATATGTTTTATTTGATTTATTCTTAATCTCTAACCCTCAAGTAGAAAAATAGCATGCATGCATAGTGTTTTGTCTTGATTGCAGGATTGTCTTTGGAAGGAGCAGCGTAAGCAAGTGGACAAAGTGGAACGGAGGATCTACACCAAACATCAGTAAAAAGGTTAGTAGGTTCTTTCCATGTTTGCATGTGAAAAAAGGGGTTCGCGTTTTGGGGTGATAGGTTAAAAGTCATTTCTTTAGGGTCATGATCTGCATGCAAGTTTAGCCCTAGCTTGCTAGTCCGTAGGGTGTTATTTCCAAACAACATCAACTCCCCATCTGAGTGATAAACAATCTAATCCTCAAGATTGTTGTCCTCATTTTGATCTGGATCACAGGATCAACTTCATTGCACTAGGCATTGAGGCCACTTATGTTCTACTCTATAGAGTGTTTGAGACCCTTGGTTTATGATTTGTGCACCTCATTACTAGCTAACATGAAGGGTCAGTTGACATAATGAAAACAAGTTGGTAAGATAAACTTTGGGTTTTCTTCCATATTGTGTAGCTTTTCATTCGATTGGGTTATAGATTTGGGACCTAGAGTTGAGATCATTCCTTAAGGACCTCGTGATCCAACCATGGCATGGTGGACCAAGGTGATGAGATGACAGGGGGGAGGTAGGGTGCCCACACCCTACAATGATGGTTTCTTTTACTGGTAGAGGTGGCAAGTCATTTCTCTGGATGACTACACCTATGCAGGGATCGAATTCAAAGGGGACCTTGACATGCCATTACCACAAGGAACCTCCTACGGGAACATAGGTATGTCAAATTTTTTTAACTATTTCGTTTTTTTGTAGTTTTGTAAAGGAAAACAAAAATATTTTTGGATGATGTTTAAGTACTAACTAGACACATATGTGATGTAGATGTAGGTCCATGATGTCCAGACGAGCTTCCATGACATCGTGGAAGGAACTGGGAAGATGAGGTGGTGGGAGGAGAAGCAGAGAGATTCCTTCAAAACGTGTAGGGAAAACTAGCTCATTTGACACAAAGTATTCTGATGGTTTAGGTAGAATATCTGTCGGAGGTTATTCAACAATAGGTGGTTGGAGTTCCCAGGGATTGGGTGTGACTCTTTCGAGGTCTCACAAACATTGTAGTTTTTTATCATGACACACATCCAACACCGAAGGTGTAGAATTCATGGCTTTGTATTATCGGTTGTATATGTGTATTGAGGGTGTTAGCCCCAATTTTGTACTATAAACATTATATTTTTTGATATATATATATATATATATATATATATATATATATATATATATATATATATATATATATATATATATATATATATATAAACATGGTTCTTCGTATTTACTTATGTTACAATGTGTACATTGAGGAGAATGTTTTCTTTTCTTTAGTTATGTGACAAATGCCAATCTAAAACAAAATTAACATATGCATCAGATACATAATTAGAACTCCTAGGTATGTGATGATAAGTAATAAAATCAAACTGTCGTTCTAAAAGGCGTACCTCTAGGAATCATCGGAGTAACATAGGGTCACACACACGGTAATTGTCGTTCAACTGACATACTACTAACTGGGAATCTAGGTGAACCTCCAATGAATGAATACCATGCAGAATGTCATTGTACAAAATTTCTATAACGATGCTATATTCAACCACATTATTTGTGGATGGACCTAGGCATATTCCACCTGAAGACACCAGTAGACCCTCGAGTGAGTAAACAACCCAAGCGGCGGAAGCCAAGTTTTGTGTATGACGATTGGTTCCATCTGTGAATCCTAAGTAGATTGAAGACTTCGTTGACATCTTCCAACCAAGGGAAAACTCGATAAGAAAGTTGAAGACAAAAAATAAAGGGAAAAGATATATACACTAAATTACATTAGTATACAAAGAGTTACTCCCAATCTTGGGGCTCAAGCGTAATATCTTTTCAAGTAGAGCCCATTCATGGGCTCAACCAACATGTTCCCTTCATAATATTCTAATTCATAGGCTCTTTTTTCTAAGACACGTCGCACGATATAGGGACCATGCCACATGGGTTTGAACATGCTTGTCCCCAGTGGTTCTTTTGCTTGATCATATAAAAGTACCAAGTCACCCTCAGTGTACAATTGAGGATAGACATACTTATCATATTGGACCTTGACACGTCTTGTATTTGCTTCGATATTAGTAGAGGCGTTTCGACACTGCTTATCAAGGCTCTCTAGGTTCACGAGGCGTCGTTTGAGATCGAAAGTGTCAAGTAGGAGCACAAATGCCAATCTAAGATAAGGGATTTTTCATTCACTAGGTATGATCGACTCCACACCATGTACTAACTGGAAAGGAGAAAATTTGGTGGCAGTCTTGATCGAGGTTCAGTATGCCCAAAGTGCGGGATATAGCATGATATGCCAGTCAGATTCGTTCTGGCTGATGTTTTCTACAAAATGGTCTTGAGATACTTGTTTACGTCCTCTACCTATCCATTTTCCTGGGGGTGGTAAGGGAAGGAATGAACATGCTTGAACCCCAATTTAGATGCTATTTTACCATCATTTCATTCTAAAAGTGACTACCATGATCAGTGACAATTTCACTTGGGATTTCGAATCTGGCAATAATTTTATTGAATACGAAGGAGACAATCTTCCTGTCGGATTTCACTATAGGCATGGCCTCAGGCCACTTAGTAAAGTAGTCTACAACCACAATAATGTGTTGATTCCCCCCATCCAAAGTTGGGTTTCAATCCACAAATTTCAGCCCCCACTTGGTGAAGGGACTGACGATAATGATTGGATGGAGAGGGGATGGATGTGAGCACATTTTCCAAGTCAACACCTGGCACGGGTGACACTTTTCACCACTTCAATACAATCTTTAGAGATAGACGACCTGAAATAACTAGCTCGCAAAATTTTATGGGTTGTCATAAGCCTAGATAGATGACCACCACAAGCCCCACTATGGAAATCGTTTAGAAGTGACTCAGCTTCTTCGTGAGTTAAAAAACAACACAGGGTATTGTCTATTCCTAGACAATATAGAGTGTCACCGCCGATAAGGTAACTTTTGGTTTGGTATCGTACACGTTGTGGGTCATCTCGCGAGAGATTTTGAGGGAAATTCAAAGTTTGAAGATAGAGAAAAATGTCTCCATACCAGGGGTCATATGAAAAGACAAGGAAAATGTGTTCATATGAAAATGAGTCAACATGAATAAAATCATCATCCAATTGTGGGAAGCTAGATATTAACTCTAAAAATACTAATGATTTCTTTGATTTCACAAAAGTGAAATCGAGGTCGAATTCTTGTAAAATGACAATCCATTTATTGTACTTTCCCCCTATGATATGCTTGGTAAGTACGTACTGAAATGGATTAACATAGACAACCACAATAGTTTTGCAAAGAAATATATAATGGCATAATGGTTGGATTGTGTGAATGACAACCAAAGTTGGCTTTTCAATGTGAGAATATTTGAGCTCAGGACCGACCAAGTTTCGACTAAGATAGTAGATGATGTGCTCGTGAAGCTCACCATCCTCATGAATGTATACCATACCAATCGTCTCTTCAAATTCAACGACATAAACAAGTAATCTCGACTGTAGTTAGGAGACTTCAGCAGAGGCGTCGATACCAAAGATTTCTTCAAAGCCTCAAAGGACTCCTAGGCTTGCTCATCCCAAACAAAATGGGTGTCCTTCTTCAAAAGACACATGAAAACCTTAGTAATATTGGCATAGTTTCCTATAAATCGACATGAAAAGTTATTTTTCCCCTGTAAGCCTTGAAGTTGTCGAATAGTGCACAGGGGAGGTAATCAAATTATTGCCTCAACCTTTAATGGATCTACCATGATCCCAGTCTCAGAGAATAAAAGTCCTAGAAGACGTTCAGACCTAATGCAAACGATGCATTTATGAGGGTTTAAACGGATTTGGTAATGACGAAATATTTCAAAAAATAACTGAAGGTGCTTAGGGTGATCCACTCTCTTACAAGTGTGAGCAACAAGATCGTCAAGATAAGCTTTGACTATATGTTTAAGATCGTGGAATGCGAAGGTCATAACACGTTGGAAGCTTTCTCTGGCATTTTTAAGGCTGAAAGGCATACTTCGGTATGAGAAAGTACCCCAAGGACAAATAAATGTCATCTTATGTTGATCCTCACGTTTAATTTGAATTTGGTTATATCGAATCCATCCATGAAATAAAAAACTTTGCTTCCCACACACTCGTTGAGAATCTGATCGATGAAAGGTGTCGGGAAGTTGTCTTTAGGACAAGATTTGTTCAGGTCATGAAAATCCATTCATACACGGATGGCTCCTTGCTTCTTATTCATAGGAACGGGATTGGATACCCATTCAGTCAAGGAAACTATGTAGATGAATCCAGCATTAAGAAGTTTCTCTACCTCTGCCTTAATAGTGAGGGCCTTCTACGGACTGAAAGATCAAAGATGTTGTCGAATAGGCTTAGAATCCGAGTAAGTTTTAATCTCATGTTCGACAATTTGAGGGTTGATTCCTGGCATCTCTTCATATGACCTAGAAAACACATCTCAAAATTCCTTGAAGAGTTCAGTGTAGATCAAGATTTCTTCTGGCGAACAATCTTCACCGTTGTGTACATTTTCAATCTTGCTAGAGGTATGAGAGATATCGATCATGATGGTAGGGGAGATGCTCACCATATTTCCTTCATCATAAATGTCGTGCGTATCAAGAAGAACTATAGTGTGACTGACTCTCTCACTCAGAGTAGATCAAAATTCATCTTGTTCGATTCTAGAAAGAGAAAATAAGAGCCATGATGCATGTCATCCCAAGGTTTTTCAGAACCATTCATGGCTTCGATGATACTTTCATCCGAGTGAAAATTATCATCGAGGAAGTCATGTGAAAAAGACAACGAAGTGACCAACATGGGCCTAAGAACATGATCCTCCTCATAAGTCTACTAGGTAATACGATCAAGATCGATGAAAGAGTCAAGAACAACTTGATATGCTATCTCTGCTGCCAATAGTGGCATGACCATTCTAGCGTGCGACTAGCCTTCACATGGCGCAGTCGAGGAAGGAAGGGTCCAAGGATCGTTAAAATAGGAAGTGCGAAAAGGAATGGACCTCTCTGATGAAACGATCCTACTAGACATGGTGTAAACATGGTGAATCGATGACATTAAGTCGAAGGAACCCTTAAGGGATGAATACATTCTGACACTGTTATTCTTAGTTCTTAGCTGATAATTGGTGACCACGGGGATCGACGGTCCAACAGATGCACTGGGGCTAGCATATGCAATGGACAATTGGTCAATTGTCACGATCTTCCCATCGTGGGGAAAAAAAAGAGTATGGAAGAAAAACAATATGATGAAAGTCATAGCATAAGTCCAATTGCATCCTAGTAACAATTTATAACCAAGGGGTGCATCAACCACCTCTACATCCACCTCTATCTTCTTCCCACCTAACTAGATCGGAAAGGTAGGAAGAATACCATGAGGGCAGAAGGAACGACCGTCAAAATAATTCAACATGGTCCAAGACTGGGAGAGAGTCAGAGAGATGAGAGATTTCCAAAATACCAAGGACATCACACATGTTGCAGTTCCTTCATCAAAAACAATACGCTTGATGGCATACTTCGAGTAACCCATGTGGATTTGGAATTACACATGGTAAGGAAAGAAAGGCTTCACATCTGTGACGTCAAACTTGATAAATTTTGAGCCACTAGGATCTAGAGCTCCTAACACAGATAGAAAGGAATTTCTCTATGAAGGACACATATGGACTACCTCTAGGGCCCACATCGCACAAGGGATTTGGCCTAGGTCCTCAAAAATAGAGTAATTTTGGGCGGTTCTAGCATTAGGATTGTGGGTAGAGCGCTTGAGTAATTCTTTCGTAATATGAGGCAGTGGCTCTGGTTTTTTGATCTACAATGGAGTCTCCAGAGGGGGAGGAGACTCTAGACCAGGTACAGTTTTTGGAGAACTGTAATCATGAGATCAGGTGGCTACATTAACTTGAGAATTGACCATATTGATGCACAAACAATCAATGTCTTGTGCTGGTGGATTTTGAATCCCACTCACCACATTTCTGACATTTGAGGATTTTGAGGCCATGACTTGTTTATGTAGGAAAGGATTCATCATCACGACGAGTGATAGAGATAAGAGCCTCGCAGCTTTGACAAGTTTGGGGCATAAATGAGTAAGGTGATCATCTATACAAAGCTTACAGGGGAATTTCACCTTATGCCTTTCTCTCTTTCCCTCACCAGAATTATTATTCATCCTCTCATTATTAGATTTGTCCTTAGGTTTGTTATTATTCCCACCCTTACGATTATGATTACAACCTTTGTTCTTATTCGTGCTTGGTTGTTGGTTACCATTTGGGTCGGTCAATGATTGCACAAAATGTACATCCACCAACTGAGTGGGATTGGAAGACACAAACGAAAAATGGCCCTCTTGCAGATTGGTTTAGGGACAACACTTTCTAATGTCTTCTCACTGAGTCTGTGGATTTCACATTGGTGGAGCCTACAATGCCACTAGCATGAGGCATGGGATTTTGTCTAAGGTCATAGTTTGACCTCGGTGCATCTGGAAGAATATCATATAACATCCGAGACTGAGCATATATAAGATCTAACTACTGGGCTTTGAATATTGCTTCTTCCTCAGATGTAACCCTAGATGTAGCAACATCCTTCGAAATAGGAGGTTGTATATATTTAAGGAACCATTTTAACATGAATTCCCAAGGTATACAGGTATTGATCAACCTCTTCCGGCTATGCCACTCCTGGATTTGATCCAAGATATGAGTGGCTTTTTCCTGGCATAAGGTCGACAGAAGTTCTAGGCCAACATCGTAGTGAACTGACAATTGGAAGTGGTTAAGGAAGACTAAAACTATCTGACTAAAGGTCATGTATGCCCCCCTAGGTAGCTTAATATACCATTTCATGGAAACCCCCGTGAGGGTGCGTTGAAAAAATCTTAACTAAATCGAATCTTTGTTAAGGGAATTCGAAGAGCACCATAAGTGAAAGGTGGTAACTTGATCACCAGGATCCTCGCCATCTTTCCCTTGAATTTTGGAATATACGAAGGCAACTTGGTGGGAACGGGAGACCATCTAGGATCATGAAACATAGGGTTGTTCATCAACTTAGACAAGTCTGGAAGATTGAGAATGGAAAAAAAAGGGATACGGGGTTGCGACATCTAGCCCCAAGATCCTTGGAAACATTGTGGTTGGGGAATTGAATCCCATCTAGGATTTTGGTAAGCACCATGGCCCTGTCCGGGATTGTAAGACCCTCCTTCTGGATGATTGATAAGGGGTTGGTTGGGCATCATTCCAGTAGGAATGTTATGATGAGGGTTATAAAAACTTCCCCCAGTCGAAGTGGCTCCATGTTGGGGGTTTCCCAAGGTGTGAAATTGACCTCCTCTAGGTGTGAATCCAGAGGATAAAGGTGGGTTCGTCATGCGAATCATGTTGGTTAGAATCAACACTGAGGAGGTGAGAATAAATGATGGAACTTGAGCAAAATCTTGCCCGCCAAGTTGGTTACTCCATCCAGAAGCAACAAGATTAGATATGGGGTTAAAAGAAGGAATGCCTCCCATAGTGGGGTTTGTTTGATGGATCTGAGTGCCACCAAATGAGAATGGATTATAAGGAGGAGTTGTGCTCCCAAGTCCAATGGTAGCATTAGGGCCAGCGACTTGGATGGATTTTGACAACTATGATGTAAAATTGGCATACCATATAAAAAAGGACTAGAGGCCATCGGGATGGACTGAACATTATAGCCTGATGAATGACCAAGAGACCCAAAAGGGTTCATGGCTATAGGTTGAGTATTTACTATAGGACGGGCATCAATAATGATAGGTTCCTTCGGTACTACAGCCATTGTGGTTGTAGGAGTCAAAGGGGTACCATTAACTATAGTAGGTAAGGGAGTTGAAGGGATCCCAATATCTTGATGAATCAGTTCAATACTCATGCTTGTAGAATCACAAGTCTGATAAGTGGAGGTGTGTGTACTAGGTTTAATAACTCTATTCCTTTTAGAAGGAAAAGACTCAAAATGCGGTGGTAAATGTAAGAAGTGACGAGACCTGTGGGGAAGTTGGTCCGACTCCACAATGACTTAAGATTCAAGATATAAGAAACAAATCCTAAGGCCAACTAGTAATCAAAGAGAACACCAAAAATAATCAAATGACCAATATGCACACAAATAGGATAAAGTGGCCGAAAGAGACCTCCCTCTCTAAAGTAGGTATGCCTCTCCCAAGAGGGGCATGAGACTCCACTACTAAAGATTGGAGGAAACATAATTAGTTTTAAGGGCCCTCATCGGATTAACAACCAGTCGATCAGATCCCCCCAGAGAGGTAATCCTCTATAAAGGTTGTGTGCTTTCCGACCCTTATCTGACCCAGGGTACCTGTAGAATAATCCTACAAGTAACCTATGTGGTACCTAATTCAAGCAACTAAGAAACCACGGTATAACTGATGCACATGTGAACATTCGTAAGCTAGGTCCACTGTATGGGAAGGGTAGCAAAGCTCGAAACCTTGAAAGCATCACCTCTCACGGAGATAAGGGAACTAGCAAGATCCCCATATACGAATAGATCCCTAGAAATATATCTGACGCTAAGAAAGTATCAGGGGGATATCCCTTCAACCGACCTCACACGACCTCGTGCTTAACTCCAGTGTAAGTGGAGCTTCCTGATATTACTGATTATATAATGGATTTATCCATTCCCTTAGTTAGACACATATGTTTATTTAATAGCCTTGTAGAAGTTTACTAACAAAATCCTATTCCAAGGCACTAAATCCTAAGCTATTTTGTGCACCCTAGAAAATAAAATCGTTACTAATCAATTTTAAATTATAAAGTTAATTTTCATGGCCTTGCTTACTCAAAAGGCGAGGTCGTGAAACTAGTGATGTTATGAATCAACAAGTAAAATAAATGAATATGAGTACAATGCAAAGTCCTAATTTCAATTTTCAATAAATGATATGCTTTTTCAAAAATATAATTTTCAATTCAATTCTGCAACTCTAAATAAAAATGCAATCTTTCTTTACATGCACTAAGATAAATGACAAGGACTCAAGAGATCAAAAATGCCAATCTATGTAAAATGTATAATATTTTTGTATTTTCAATATAAGAGAATGAAAATGCAAGGACTAAAAAACAACTTGATATAAAGACTCTATTGTGTATAGAAAGAGACAACCCAAGTAGGATATCAAGGAGCAAAACACCCATCCCAAGGTGCAAGGACAATCGAAATGAAAAGATGATGAGAAAGGAACCACCCAAAAATTCAACCAAAGACAGGTTTCTTGTCATTCCACAGACACTTAACAGTCACTACAGATTCCCAAGAAGACTCAACACTCATCAAAACCTACCAAACCCAGCAAACAAGAAACAAAGGTTTATGTATGCGATTGTTCAAGGGAAAAGAGTGTATGTACGCAACTTGTAGAATGACAACACGCGTATGTACGGGAATGTTAAGCAAAAATCCACGTATATGTTTCAAAACAAAACTAGGCTAAGGGGAAGGCTAAAAGACTCAGACCCCGAGTGAAAATAGGTTGTCAAGTAATCATACAACATGAAACCCAGTATGAACGAGAGAAATCTAAGGAAAAAAACACTCCAAAACCCGAAAAAGAAGATTTAATCCCCAGTATGGTCACCAATTCTGTTACGAAGAAAATATCTCTATGGCTAGGGGTAAACCACAACAAATGGAAATGACAGTGGAAATCAACTCTAATCTCAAGTATTCTATATAAAAAAATGTACTAACAAGACAATATAAGAGGCCTACCTTGTCCGAACGTTCGATGAAGTCCACCGTTGAGCACTTGACCCAAAACGATATACCTACAACTAGTCCTCAAAAACCAAGAAATGAAAGCATATGGTGATAATATATAATGTTAGCACATTCAATATCATAATCCATCAACATTCATAACAAATACTCCCATGGAATAACAATTCAAATATTTGCAAGATATTAATTGGACGAGAAAAGAGTATTTCTATTAAGATATAATCAACAGAAGCGAATGAATTACAAACTTTCGTTTCAACACAGTTCAGAACTGAGAAACTAAGATCCTTCTAGCTGGGTCTCCACCACTTCAATCCTCCACCAAAGGAAATCTCATATAAGAGAGACAATGAAGTTCTCAATCAATAAGGGAAGAGATTGGGGGTTGAACAAAGTGTTCAGACTTAAAGGACAAAGGGATGCAGACTCAATGTGAAGTGAATAATTTCTCTAGAGTAACTTTTCTCTCAAAGTTGAATTCTTTCTCCTCTTTTCCATAGCTTGGATTTGGACCATGTATAGCCTTCAAGTGGAATTGAAGGGCTGATTCAGAACATTTCCAGTATATGGAAGGCCAAGGATAATTGATCTCGTGACGTGACATGGAAACCCGACACCATTTTTTTAATTTTGGTCACATTTCCCAATGTACATGGGATGTAGTGGTGCAACCTATGTATATGCATGTTGTAATATAGGTAGGGAGCATATATGTGGAAAAATTATGTTTTTATCTCTGGGATTTGCAAAAGGGGACTCTGCATAGGGAAATGGAAAAAGGCCTTTTGTGCAAGATTGCATGGGGTGAGGCAAATCTTTCTATAACAGGATGAATGCAAGATGGGAGTATTATAGGACAAGTAGTCTCAAATATGGAACTTTTGAAGGCCATAAGAAATAATTAATGCTTGTTGATACAATAACCAAGAAAATTATGAGATGGAGTCTCATACTTGGAAAAAAATTGAATTTCCTTATATAAACAATTTTAATTTCTAAATGAAATTGTGATAATATTGTTTCATGATGACTATATGGATGTGATGCATATGAGAAAAAGGATATTAAATATGGAATGCTTGTAAATAAAGGATATTGTTGGGACATTCAATCCATATAATTTTCAAAGTGCAGATCATTAGTGGGGGTCTGGTGTGGAGTTGGCGCTATCCTTGTGTGTGAAAGCCTTATCAATATGGATCATCAAAGGAATGTGGAGAAACAAAGGGATTCATGAGCCTGGAAGGATGTTTGAAAGAGGAAGAGGTAGATCAATAATACATATGATGATTAGAGATATTAACACCAGAAGGACAACAAGCTTCAACATAAAGAGCATGTATATTTTTGAAGAATTGTTTACTGTACATTGTATATAATGCACTGAGGATAGTACTTAAATAAGGGGGAGGGGAATATAATACCCCTAGTATGAACCCATAGATGTAATTGTACATGTAGGCTGGTGAGCCAAGATATTTTGGGCCTAAGTGCCATTGTATATATGTTTGGTGGCCACGGTGCCTATATGATTTCAATATCTTGTAATGTGTATCATGCATATTATTAATAAAAGGCATCGTTGTTTTAGACCAATCAGATGAAAGAGTATGGGGGAAATAAGAACTCCACTAGAGGGAAAGGGGTCTTAAGTTAGGGAGATATTATTTTAATATTCTCTAAGGACAAAATATTGAGATATCTTAATCTAAGATTCCAAGAGCACAAAAATGTATACAAGTGGATCTCATGAAGCTTCATTAAGACAAGTATCCAGTTGGGGGATCTCACCATCGTTGGGGAAGGATGGAAGCCTTAGAATCTTACCATGGGTAGTTTGTCACTCTATTTGGAAACTAGAATGGGGAAATCTTAGGGGAGAGATTGATAACAAGAGTATCAAGATTCTATATTGGGAAAAGTTCAGACCCTTGTACTATGAAGAAGCGGGTTGACGGGCTTGTGAAAGTATCTCTCTTATGAGAGAATAGTCCAAGATTGTTTGCTGGTGTGATGAGAAATAACTACAGGACTCTGATAATTTATTTTTGTCATGTTTCTGAATCCCCAGAAAGGAAGTGGGGAAGGAAAAGGACTTTTGAGCAGATAAGGGTCACACTTCTCGGGGTGGGACAAGTATGTGGTAAATGAGATTTTGTAGGCTAGTTGCAGCAGTTGGCACTTTGAATTAGGATTAATAGCAAGGTATAGACCTTAGTATAGCCTAGGACGCCTTCCCTGGTGGAGTTCTAGTCTCAATTCAGGGGTGACCTACAGCTGAGATTTTATGAGAAAAAAAGTCTATGACTAGGAGGAAAGTTTGAGGTATGCACACAACTGGTGTTTTTCATAAAATACAAATGTCTCTTATGTGTAATTACATTTTGTCTATTGTGTGTAATATATTTAATTTGTTTCTATATTTTTTTATATATTTATGCATGGTTTATATATTTTGTATAATTGCATGTGTTCTCAGATGCAGGGCATCCTAATTTAATAAGATGAAAATAATAGAATTGGTGTCATGTGGCCATCCTGCATGGCTAGAGATGTGACACCGTATTATCAAAGCTTATATATTTGAGTATGTTGGTAATGAGGGTCATTACAATATGGAGGAGTTATAGTTATAGACCTGCATATTGGAGCATATGCAGAGAACGATTATTAATCATATGATGTCAGAGAAGATTGAAGATGCTTATTGGTAACGAGAAAGATTACATTGTAGTATTGGTTTCAAGAATAAAATTAATGATACCTAGCCATATGGATGAGTACGTTACCTAGCCATAAGAGGTATATGTTCAAGTAATTTGAGAACACAATTGTGACATAATATAGAGTTTTGTGTGATGGTATCTAGGTGGGGTCCTAGGTACGTTACATTCTGGTATCAGAGCCATTCCTTGAGTTTGATGGCAAGGAGATTACAATATATTGTGAATCAAAGGAATTTAAAAGAAATCTGAAAATGAAGTTGTGATAGAAGATGTGATTTATTTTTCCATGGCCCAGCTCAAGGTTAGGATTGTTACATGCATGCACATGTTTAATACTCTCCTAGCCTCATTCATGTCATATGCACCCTCCTAGTGGTAAAACCTAGGTTTCCATGAATGACTCTAATCCACTAGTCTAGTTAAAGTGTAACTTAGTCAAGACTGACTAGTTTAACAAAAGTGTATCTGAGACAAGACTAAAGGATGTAACACCCTATTTTAGTGGGTAATATTCTAATATAGGAGAATATTGTCATCTATGGATGGCACCCTCAAAATTAGACAAGTACAATTAAGAAAAAATAATACTTGGTGGGTGTGAGTGTGAAATGTCTCTAACAATTTACCCTTCGTTGTTTTCTTTGTAGGATGTTCACTATGACTATTTAAGGTTGTATCATGTTCTACTTCATCAATGGTAGAATATTTAAAAGTATCTTTCATTGTAAGGAAATTGATGATCTATTGATCATCTTCAAACACCCTCTGATTGGTTATGTTTTCAAGCACTGAGGGTTTCTATATCAATTCAGTAGAAAAAGTGTATGGAATTAACCCTTTTGGTGGAATCAACTTGGAAGAAAAATTCTCTAAGAGATATGCATCAAAATTCAATTAAAAGGGGATATAAATAATGTTAAAAGCATCAAAATTCTTGATTAAATCCCATACCTCTTGCTGGTAGTGTTTGAGGTGACCAGAAAGATAATGAATAATGTTTCATACCTACCTCATGACTATTTCTGAGTCACTAAAAATTTTCAACAATTTTACTTGCATATCAACTACCTTTATTAACCCCCAAATCAAGGGTTCACATTCAATAGTGTTATGTGTGCATCCAAATCTGAGTATCCAAGATATTAGTATTTTATTACCTTTAGGGTATTTGAAAATGCAACCAACACCTACACCTTCATTAGACTTGGATCTGTCAAAAAATAAAGTCCAAATGTCAATATTTACATTTAAGTTAATATCTACATTCAAGTTAGTCAGTGCATTTAGATTAGTATGTATATCTAATTGTGTATATTTCCTATATACTCTAAAAGAATCAGGTTCAACAATCTGAGTGCAATGAAGGATTTCAGATTGATTTTTTTTTACATGTGAAGATAGATCAACAGTAAAATATCCAAAGAAAGTGTCTGGGAAATAGTTCCTCAGGATGGAATGATTAAACATCACAGGTTCATTGGGGTCATTAAGATCAATGATAATGTGATTCATATATCTTTCCCAATCGAACTTGATCTTATTCTACTATCCATTATCAGGTAACCAAATATGTGACCAGTTAGTATAAAAATAACCATTTAATTTCTCTAACCAGACTCTTCTTAAGAGTATGCCATATGCTTATGGAATGTACAATATAGTAGTGTCAATGAGTTGGTGGAATTAGGGGTTAGAAGAAAATCTTATTAGAAAATTATTGAGGTCCCCTATAACCTTGATAGTTGATTCAACACTGAATACCCTTTACCATTCAACAATTCAATTATGTAATATTTCTTGTCATGGATAGGGTAACGACACAATATTGTTGCAACATATGAGAAATTTTAGTAGGGATTATGTTGGGGGAACTTGATGTCATAGGATTGGGTTGGTGTGCACTCTTCTGCCTTGAAAATTGAGCATATGTATGCATTGCATTTAAGTGCGGGTCCATGATCTTCTCAAGGCGAAGAGTATGAGATTCACTATGAAGAGAGGGGTTAATTTACATAGAATAATGGGTAGGGTTAGGGTTATGAAATTATTTACTAGCCATCCATTTTCATGGACATCCTTCTAGCACTAATTATGTTGATGGGTGAAAATGGCATGTCCACAGGGACTTCACTCAATGAAATTGTGACATAGCATGTTCATTCATGGGATATTAAAGAATATCCCTAATTTCACTAGATATTGAAAAAAACACTCTAAAATATTTTCTTTAACCCCCCCTCCTAATACATATCTATAGTTTTAAAACCCCCTATTTTTATCATATATCCTAGGTATCCATTTTTTATGGAATTTTTAATACCCCTTTTTTAATTTCTACCCTTATTATGGAAACATGACAGAACTATTATATGCTCGCAAATCACAAATCACAAAGGTAATTAAAAAATAAGCAAGCCTCAGTGTAGTGACATCCAACCTATTGGAAACCGATGTGTTGGGTATGTGTTATATTCTTTGCATGTGTGTGTGTGAGCACGTTAGATATGACAACTGCATCTGACAAAATTTTTTTTGGGCGGTTTTTGCTATTTTTAGCGGTTTTGTAAATTAATCTTGGATTAAGGGATTAAGGTTTTGGTATCTATGGAATACCTAAAAACAATGTATATATTGTATGATGAATGGTGAAATTCGATATAATGAATATAAGAAAGGTTTTCCCAGTTGAGGGTTTCCAGTATAAAATCTTTGTGTACTCTGTGTATAAGCCATTGATTAAATTTTGTTTTTCTTAAGAATCTATATGCATTGCTTTACTTCATAGGTTTAAAACTTACATGTGGTATTAGATCTCGTTTTTGGCTTCAAAGGGATGCCTTTGTTGTCGAGGGTTTGGCTCGATCTTGATAGATCAAGTTTATCTTGGGTCTGTGATAAACTTGGGTTTAGTGGGATCTTTTGTCATGGAGATTTGAGTATAGAAAGAGGAATGGTGAGCTCATCTAGATTCGAGATAGATAAGTTCAATGGTAAAAAATTTGAGCTATGGAAGATGAATATGGAGGACCTTCTTGTAGACAAAGAACAATGGATTGTTGTGGATCCTGGTACACAGCCTACTAGTACACCGTATACTAGCACACATGCTACTGGTACACAACCTACCAGTACACAAACTACTAGTACACCACCTACTGGTATGTCGAAGGAATATTGGGAGAAGTTGGACAGAAGAGCAAGGAGTACTATTAGACTCTGCCTAGAAGATTCGGTGTTGTTGAATGTCTCAGGAGAATCTACAACTAAGGAATTATGGAATAAGTTGGGGAATTTGTATCAATCAAAGTCCCTTGTAAACAAGTTGTTTCTTCGAAAGAAGTTGTATCATCTTAGGATGGAAGATGGAGATTTTGTGACGGAACATATAAATGCTTTTAATACTCTGGTAAGTCAACTTGGCTCTGTTAATATTACGATTGCAGAAGAAGATAACTGTATTACTTTGTTATGTTCTATTCCAGACTCTTGGTATAATCTGGTTGTAGCAATAGATAGTACCACTCAATCTACATTGAAGTATGAGGATGTAGTTGCACCCTTTTTATCTGAAGAGATGAGGTGAAAAATCATGGATGGCCACAACACATATGCTTTATTTGTAAGAGGGTGTACCCAAGACAAGAACCTTGGTAAGCCTTTGAGGTGGAGATCTAAATCTATAGGTAGATCTAAGTCTCCAGGAAAATCTGTGAGGAAATGTTGGAAGTGTGGTAAAACAGGGCATTATAAGAAAGATTGCAAGTCTAAGAAGGTTGAAAAACCAAAGGGATCTGATAGTACCTCTTCCACAGAGGAAAAAACCTCCATTGAAGAAGGAGGTGACATTTACCTAGCATCTACAAGTACAAATGAAAACCGTGATGTATGGTTGATTGAATCAGGTGTGTCATACCATATGACTTCTCACAAGGAGTGGTTCTTTCAATATGAAAAATATGATGCTGGTGATGTATTCCTAGGAGATGACTCGACGACAAAAATATTGGGACGTGGAAAGGTTAAGTTGTTGCTAAAAGATGGAAGGATTAGAACTCTCCCTGGGGTTCTGCACATTCCAAAACTAGCTAGGAGCCTAATATCTATAAGCAAGATGGATGATGCAGGAGTGGATACTGTATTTAGAAAGAACACTTGCAAGATGGTATGAGGAGTAATGGTGTTGATGAGGGGAGTTTGGTGTGGAACTATGTACAAGTTGTTGGGAAACACTTATACTAATGGGTGTAACAGTTATGTTGTCCTTGAGCATAAAAATAAAGAAGAAAAGACAAATATCGTCCTTGAAAAGAAGACCATGTTGTGGCATCAAAGACTGGGGCATATTGGATAAAAGGGCCTTCAAACACTAGACGGTAAAGATATGGTTGAAGGTATGTCTAATTGCAGTCTAGATTTTGATTTCTATGAACATTGCATATATGGTAAAAAAAATCGAGTATGATTCCCATTTGGTGCTACAAGAGAAAAGGGGATATTAGAGTTGATACACAGTGATGTGTTTGGACTTGTTCCTATTCCATCCCTAGATAGATCTGTGTATTATGTTTCATTCATAGATGATTTTTCAAGGAACACATAGATTTATTTTCTTAGAAAGAAATATGAGGTATTTGATCAATTTAAAGAATTTAAGGCTCTGGTAGAAAATCAGACAGAGAAGAAAATAAAGGTATTGAGAACATATAATGGTGGAGAATTCCGTTGAAATGAATTCAAAGAATTATATAAGAAGTGTGGTATAGAAAGGTAGAAGACTAATCCATACACTCCTCAGCAGAATGGAGTTGCAGAAAGGATGAACAAGACACTGATGGAAATAGCAAGGAGCATGCTCAGTGTTGTCGGGTTAGGACAAGAATTATGGGCAGAGGCAGTGGGTACAACATGTTACCTGGTCAATCAATCGCCTTCATTAGCGTTGGATGATAAAACTCTACATGAGGTATGGTCTAGAAAGAAACCCTCTCTTCAACATCTTAGATTGTTTGGTTGTGATGCTTATGTACATGTTCCAAAGGAAAATAGAAGTAAACTGGATAAAAAGGCTAAAAAGTGTATCTTTATTGGTTATAAAGATGGTGTGAAAGGTTATAAGCTTTGGAACCCAGAAACCAATAAATTTGTTTACAGTCGAGATGTTGTTTTCAAAGAGGTAAAAGATGTGTCCAAATAGGAATTCCTACCAACACAGGACGAACCTGAGAAAATAGGGCTTGAGTTGGATGATGTAAAATCTGAATCATCTGAAGAAGATGAATCAGAATAATAAGAAGAAGAACCTCATACCCTAGTATTGAGGAGATCAGTGAGAGATAGAAGGCAACCAGAAAGGTATAGTCCACCTGATTTTTGTTCCAATTTTTCTTTATCCATTATTGATGATGATCCCAAAACTATCAGGGAAGTAGTGAATTCATAGGATAGTAAACTATGGAAGAAGGCCATGGTTGAAGAAATGGATGCCTTGTATAAGAATGAGGCATGGGATATAGTTGAGTTGCCAGCTGGAAGAAAATTTGTTGGTAGAAAATGGTTGTTTAAGAAGAAGTTTAATGCAGAAGGTAAAGTGGAGAAATACAAAGCTCAGTTAGTAGCAAAAGGTTATTCCCAAGTAGAGGGAATTGACTTTGGTGTGATTTTTTTTCCTGTTGCCAAGTTAACATCTATTAGATTTCTTTTATCTATTGTTGTTGCTTTTCATATTGAAGTGGAACAGATGGATGTGAAGACAACATTCCTACATGGGGATATGGAAGAAGAAATCTACATGAAGGAGCTATAAAGATTTGTAGTGAAGGGAAAGAAAGATCTGGTCTGTAAGCTAAAGAAGTCACTATATGGTCTGAAGAAATCACCTAGGATGTGGTACTAAAAGTTTGACACATACATCCTTGGATTGGGATTTGTAAGAAGCAGGGTTGATCACTGTG
>JZKD02S1884990.1:469875-482452 GCA_000966675.3 Picea glauca
ATAACATGGATGTTATCAAGGAGGTGAAATTGTAGCTATCCTCCAAATTTGACATGAAGGATCTTGGTGCTGCTAACTTCATTCTGGGAATGGAGATTAAAAGAGATCGTGCAAACAGGAAACTCTGGTTGATTCAGAGAAAATATATTAAATCAATATTGCAGAGGTTTAATATGCATGGAAGTAAACCAGTCAAGGTTCATATTCCCATAGGTGTAAATTTATCTGCAGATCAGTGTCCTAAGACACAGGAAGAAGAAGAGGACATGTCCCATGTTCTGTATGCCAATGTAGTTGGCAGTTTGATGTATGCAATGGTTTGTACTAGACCAGACATTGCACATGCAGTGGGAGTTTTGAGCAGGTATATGTCAAAACCAGGAAAGGAGCATTGGACAGCAATAAAGAAGGTCTTCAGGTATCTTCGTGGCACCACCAATTATGGATTGTGCTACCAAGGAAGATCAGGATTGGACAGAGTGGTGGACATACATGGCTTTGTTTATGTAGACTGGGTTGGAGATCTGGATCGTAGAAGATCTACAAGTGGAAATGTGTTTAACCTATTTGGAGGATCTTATCATTCGAAGACAAAGCATATTGATGTTCAGTATCACTTTGTGAGAGACATGGTTGAGGAAAAGAAGGTGTTGCTGGAAACGGTTGACACTTTGAAGAATGTTGCAGATTCATTGACAAAGTCTGTGAGCATAGAAAAGTTCTCCTGGTGTAGAATAAAAATGGGCATTGCTTCTATGGATTGTTGACTATATAATCCCCTGGACCTTGGATGAAAAGAAAACAACAAGTGGGAGAATGTTGGGTATGTGTTATATTCTTTGCATGTGTGTGTGTGTGGGTGCGTCAGATATGAAAACTACGTCTGACAATCCCTCGTACTAGTGCTTTGTTTGTGCTACGTGTGTCAGGATATTTCTTAGGGGGGTCCCAAGGGGGGGGTAGCTATGCCCCCCCTGGTTATGCGCAACATTCACCAATGGTCGGTATCCCGGGGCAGTGCTCCAAAAAAAAAATTTCGACGGTTTTTGCTATTTTTAGCGGTTTTGTAAATTAATCCCGGATTAAGGGTTTAGGGTTTTGGTATCTATGGAATACCTAATAATAGTGTATATACTGTATGATGAATGGTGAAATTTGATATAATGAATATAAGAAAGGTTTTCCTGGTTGAGGGTTTACGGTATAAAATCTCTGTGTACTTTGTGTATGAGCCATTGATTAAATTTTGTTTTTCTTAAGAATCTATATGCATTGCTTTACTTCACAGGTTTAAAACTTACATGATGCACATAGGATTAAAGAATGTGACGAATTTGCATACAAGGTATGGCATCTTTGAATAATCCTACATTTATAGTTTGGAATGAATCAATGAATATATTTTTAGTTATCATGAAACTATTGATATCTTGTTATTCATTCAAGTGTCTTTCATGGAATTGTTGGAAATACTGAGAGGGGGGTGAATCAATATTTTTGAATTTGTACTTCAATTAGATCATGTATTCAATTTCTATCCCATCAAAAATGACGACTATCCAATGAACAATGAAGAATAGTATAAGAGATACACCAATACACCATGCACAATATATAAGAAGTAATCATGTATTATTGTTCAAAAGAAGTAATGACTTCCAAAGGTAGCTACAAATTCCAAATATAAAAGGAGGGATAAACCTACAAAAGGAAGATACAATCCTCCAATATCAAGAGAGGGTTGACCTCTCCATCCTTTCCCCTTCCTTCCACCCAAGAATATATGAGAGATAACAAATCTTTACATTAAATTATCACCATCAACCAACCATCACATAGAACATGATAATGATTCCTGAGACTTCTTCAACTTCTGCAATTCTTCACTTCTTGGAATACTCTAATACTATAGATAATATTACTCAATTTATTCTCTGAAACTCCTCCAAGTTTCACTACTTGAATCCTCCCTGAAAAAGAATTATACATAAAATGGTAGACCTTATTCAATTATGGTTTATTCGGGAAAGATAACTTGTACATCATGCCCTGCGCTCAATATTTAACATTTGATTATGACATTTCTACACATGAAACTAATTCTTGTAATCGTTTCAATGCAATTGGTCTCACTTCATTTTGATTCTCTATGAAGATGTTATGATTGTTTTACCTGGAACATATGTTTATGAAAAGATTCAGGACTAGTCAAAAACCCTATCTTCCACATAGTGTATCTCCAAAATTATAGTGAATAAAGAGATGAAATTTTTACCACATGTACCTATATATGTCTTCTCAATATCCTCCTAATTTCACCATCTGAATCATTCTAGAAAAAAAATTATAGCGAAAATGGTAAGATGACTTGTAAATAACATACCTTAGAACACTTCACCAAAAGACTTCATCCTCTCTTGAAATTTAGCCTTCTTTACTTCAAATTTCCTCAGAAATTCGACTTAAATCTCCTTGGTCATTAAAAAAATTGTGTGTGTTGAAAAATGAATGTATAATGAGATGTATTTATACCCTTTATGTCACTTCCTTTTAACATTAGGGCCAACATGTAGTTTCTACTTCAATTCACATTGTCATCTTTAAAAATTCATTTCTCCTAAATCGTGAGGATCCACGTGATGTGCCACATACCACCGGAAGTGGCATGACTTATATTATCCATCCATAGGTGTTGTGTCTGTATGTATATCTACTTCGAGAAATTGTGTGGTCCAAAAGTCATGACTAGGGTTGACATCAATGACAACAACCAATCTTCCAACAATATTCTAGGGTAATAATGGTTTTTTACACCTTACATGTATAATATATCCATGTTGTTTCATTTTGGACATGTTTATCACAAGTAAAACAAGTCCCATAAAGTTAGATATTCTCTCCTCTATTCTAAAGAGAAATTTGTAAATTCCAACTAATAGTGGACGAAGAGATAATCTGGTTCATATGTAATGAGACATATGGGGTTATGAATGTATATGGGGGATAGAAAGAAGTTGGTAAAGGGATTTAGGCATCCATATTTTGATAAGGATAATTTGAAAGGGCTTGATATCTGTAGATGTTTGGTGAAGAGGTATTTTAGTCCAATTTTGTCTCATTAAATATCATTACTCTTGTTCCTCTCTTCCTATCTTTGTTTTGGGTGTCCTATAAAGATTTCTTATTCAAGAAGGATAACTATAAAAGTTGACACTTTCACTATATGAACTTGTATAATAAAGGAGCAAGAATGGATTTCGGTTGATATCATATCATTGCATGTGGGAGGTTTCGTATGAAATTAAGATATCAATTATTACCTTGTTCTTGCATTAATAGTCTAACACTTGGATTGTTGCAATGTTTCATCTTTCCAGGTTTTATTTATCAACAATTATGCAAAAGAAGTGTCTTTTTTTTTTTCCTGATGAGCTCGGTCTAAGATATATTTGATAAGAATTATTTTTTTCTCTCTTTGACATCATTTGGATGTTGGTGAATGAAATATTCTCCAAGCAGTGATGAGAAACTCATTGCATAGAATAGAATATATACTATATACCTAATTAAAAGGGGGGTTAATCACATTGGGAACTAAAGATACCTTGTTTTAATTTTTTTGGGTTTAAATTTTGACTAGTCAAAGTCTTCTGACTTCACACAATTGTCTTCTCATACTAGGGTGACCTCTCTAGGTTATTATTTTATTAGTTTTCAAGGTCAAAGTTGGAAATTTTCCCTTTCTTTCTGTTGGTTTATGACCATATTATCTTTGGA
Source organism: Picea glauca (assembly GCA_000966675.3). Lineage (NCBI taxonomy): Eukaryota > Viridiplantae > Streptophyta > Pinopsida > Pinales > Pinaceae > Picea > Picea glauca. The sequence goes on from JZKD02S1884990.1 coordinate 473,653, forward strand.
TGAATGCATGATAATGTCTGGGTAGCAGGGCTCTTTTATATTTTCTTTAAATTTTTTTCTATATATTAGCAACTTATAACCCAAGTTTTTCATTTATACAGAAAGGAAAGAAAAAATTGTTTCAAAGTGCCATGTCATCAATGATGTGTCATGTTGTAAGCATATCAACAATTCAAGGAAAATGCGAGGTCAAGAGTGCATGTCAGGTGATTGACAAAAAATCAAATCATATATGCCAATGAGATGATGAATGCGGAGTGGATGCAACAACATGTAGGAGGAGGACGTGTAGAATTTATGGGTATTGTGGATTGTGGTTAATTGGGTATTGATTATAGTAAAATACACTATTGTAAGTAATATAATTGTGTTTATTCCTTTTCTATAAAAGGAAACAACTGGATAAAATATGAGGTGGGAAACAATAGTCACTTGTCCCATTTCTAACATTAGAAGATGAAATAAATTTATTTCAATCCATTTACTCATGCACAATTGTACATCCTATCTTAGTGTGTACAACCTCCATCACCCTTACAGTGTGAATGCCTTTGAATGTATCACTAAATTGTGTAGGTTTCCAATTTATTTTCAAGGTAATTAATATGCATTTACAAATGTTAGAGCTTTAACTTTTTTTACCACATTTGTCAAAGGTGTTTTAGACTATAAGCTCAAGTTTTAGTGCGTTATTCTAGATAGCTTCTTGAACTTGTTGTTCATTTTGAAACTCTATAATCACAATACATTAGAAAAAAAATTCAAAGCTATAAATTCAAATACTTCTCTCTTGCAGGAAGAATACTCTATTTTCTCCTCCTCAACCTTGGGAATCACAACAAAACTTCTTAAATTGTTAGAAAAACAAGATCGTGGATCAATAAAATAAAACAAATGTAGAAATAAAACACAGAAGATACAAAATACAATAGAGACAAATATATACATGGTTCAACCAATGTGGGTTGTGTCCACCAGAGAAACTGTCAGGTCCTTTCTTTATTATTATCTAGAAAATGAAGGGATACAACCTACAACACACACGTTATAACTTTCTCTTCTTTATCTCACAGTCTCCTGTCTCAGAATAAAATATTCGCTATCACTCACAGTCACAATACAATTCCCTCATAAAAGAGGGTTTCCTTCTAGGGAAAAAAACTCTAACATAACTTCTACCTTCATATCTGTGACCTTATAATGAAGAGTCCATATTGACTATGAAATTACAATATTTTACAAGGTACTTTTTCCTAAAATTTCACTTCGGGGGTGCTTCCCCCAAATATCCCACTAGTGGGGGCTCCATTAATTGTTTTCAACCCCCTTGGACCCTCCTTAAAACAATAGTGGGGGAAACACCCCCACACCCCCCCATCATGAAATGGGATCCAAACACGGTTGAAATAAACCTATGAATTAGGAAGATAATTAGGCTTTGCAACCAACAATATCCCACTTGGAGACTAATCAAAACAACTCCACTGTTGATGTACCTGTTGGAATATGATCCACCTTAGACCTCAAAAATTTCTCATTTTCACCTTCATCCTTGAATACCAACTGAAACTGAGTATGAAGTCAATCTATCCCTGGTTACTACCTTTGTTAACATGTCTGGAAGATTGTTGGCACAGCGGCAGACTCAGGGTTCAATGCTTCAACAACGCACCAACAAAACCTTAACTATCATTCCATTCATCAACACCTGTGAAGCAGATGAAGTCTCATCTGAGGTAGAGGCAGGGGGGCTTGCAGGAATCAAGTGTCTACAACCTAGCTGGGACATAGATCTGTGATCATAATACTTAATAGAGAACTTAGCAGTTAACATTCATTAGTCTTTAACCCTTTATTCACATCACATGTAAAACCTTAATTACAAAACAATGCAGTATTCAACAAGATCTAAGCATATCTAACCATTTAGCACATAGAATCAACATATCTAGAATTCATCCAAGCTATTAAGCACTAAGCTAATATATCATATGCATCACTTGCAGTTATCTTTGCAAGTTCTCAACACACAGTATGCATAGAGCATTTAAAACTATTTGCACATAGCTCACTAGATTACAACTGACTCACAATTTCCTTCTTCTTACATCATCTAACTACTTATTTATACATTTCAAAAGGGGCCTAAACATGGGTAAGACCCATGGGCCGACATCCCATACCCGTTATATAAACCCTAAACCCAAAAATCCCACAAAAGGGGGCGAGATCCCCTGACCTCCGCTTCACCTAGTGCTTCATCTTCGACCAACCTGTCAAAGTCCCAAAATTGGTCAAACATGACTAAGGTTCTCCAAAACTTGGTTGAGGGCCAACAAAGATTCTGGCTCGTATGTATCTTTTCCAACTTCAATTTTCCATCTTCCAAAATCAACCATATGAAATGGTACCTGAGTTGTATACTCTTAGTCTTAGAATGGAAGGTTGAGTTCTTTGCAAGATGAATGGAACTCTCACTCTAAAAATACAAATTGATATTCTCTTGCTTCTTTCCCAATTTCTCCATAAACCTATGTAACCAAATCATTTCTTTACTAGCTTCTGTAGAAACAACATACTCTTATTCTATTGTTGAAACTGAAATAACCTTTTTCTATTTCAAAATCCAACTTACTGTTGTTCCATGTTGGCACAGGGGCAGACCCAGGGTTCAATGCTACAATAACACATCGACAAAACCATAAATACCTTCCCTTTTAGCAACACCTGTGAAGCAGATGAAGTCTCATCCAAGGTAGAGGCAGGGGTGGTTGCAGGACTTAGGTGTCTACAACCTTAGCTGGGAAACAGATCTGTGATTATAATACTTAATAGATCACTTATCACCGTCAGTTCATCATTATTTAACCAATATCTACTTCATAGATAAAATAGAGCACCGCAACATTCACCCAAATCTAATGTATCTAAACACTTAGCATAAAGAAATAGATTAGATCTAGAAGATTCAAGCACTAAGACGGTTCACATAAGTCAGATCTAGCATCTAGGGTCATCATAAGCATAAAGCATAAACATATCTATATATCTATCTATATCAATAACTTAGAAAATAACACATAAATATACCAACACATTGCACAAAGAAGAGAAACACAACATATACGTGGTTCACCCCCACCCTGGGGCTACGTCCACCAACTCTTCTTCATTCTTATCTTATTCAATCAAATACAAGAAAAAAGCCTCAAAACCCTACTCTGCATAGGACAGAAGATCCGTGCAGCTCGCTAGATCCTTCTTCCTTCCATTGCATCACAAAGCCTTCCACAATCTGTTACAACCACTTGCACTTATCTCTGCAAGTCTCTCATAGTATGCACAAAGCATTTACAAGCCATACATGCACTTAGCACTTAGCTTATAGGCCAAGCTACTTATGTCACCTAGCTACTTGTTTATACTTTACAAAATAGGCCTAAACATGGGTAAACCCATGGGTCAACATCCCATACTCGTTACATAATCCCAAATCCCAAAAAGGACCCAAAAAGGGGCCTGAGATCTTGTGATATCTGCTCCATCTTCGACACGCTATCGAAGTCGCAAAATAGGTCAACTTGACCAAGGATCTCCCAAAACTTGGTCAAGGGCCAACAGGCCCCCAACACTCACATGTGACTCATCCCAAGTTACTCTGATGTAGGAAGTTCTGCAACAAAATCCTTGATCTTGGTTGGAGTTGCTTTGACTTGTTGTTATGCTATGACCTCTTGTTCAACAAACTCTCGGATGACTACATCATTCACAGGTCCTTCCAGGCACTATTCAATTGCATTAACAATATGCTCTAGTTCTGCTCCTCGACCTTCAACTTCTGTAAACAATTGGTAGGCCTTATCTTGTACGGGTTGGAGTATCTGAGTTACTTCCATAACTCTGCTCTAAATAGCGTGAATCTGCTGCTGGGTGGTGCATTTCTCTTGAGATCTCTTCATTCTTTCCACAGATGACAAGAGTTTCAACCATGCCTATATCAGTTCTGCTTGATAATTCACCTCTTGGAACTGCGACTCCAGTGCTCTTAATTCTAGACTCTCAGCGAGTCACTCATATGTCAGGGCACTGCAATCACTCAATTTCTTGTATTCCATAGCAAGGGCCTTTAGTCTCTCAACTGCACTTCTGGTAGTTGCTTGTCTTTGGTCCTTCACATCCTCTGGGGTCTTGGGCACTGCACGTAGTTCTAAGTCTACGATGTGTTGTTGTAGCTACTGGATCACTTCTTCAAGCTACTCTACTTGCTGTGTAACTGGATCTTCTACCTTTATTTCTACGATTGTCATAGAGTGAATTTCTCTGTTGACTGCTTCCTTTACTTTGATTTGCTCAGTGAGAAACTGTTATTTTCTTTTATGTATCTGTGTTTTTTCTTCATCGAACTTCACTTGGAGGGAAATCGTTTCCTTTTCTGCAACACTGCGTTTCTTTATGAGTACTCCTTGTACTTATGTCAAAGCCTGGGTGTCTTTCTCTATTTCTTCCTGTTCTCGTTGAAGGAGAGCTTTGACTGTATCGGCTAGGTGGTGGAGTTGAGCTAGCTCATCTCCCAACTCAAGTTCTCCTGATGGCAGCGGCATGGTGGAGACTGCATGGCTAGACTGTAGGGCCTGCTATACCCTTTGGAGTTTGATTTCATTTCAATCATACGTCTCTTCTTGCTTTGCTTCTTGTTTCTCTAGTATTTCTAACGAAGCATCTTGAAGGGTTTCTATGAGGAAGTTGAAGTCATTAGAGATGAGGACAGTCTGCATCTTGGTAATGGTGGCCTTTAATTTCTTCTGAGAGGAAGGTTTCATAGGTGAACCTTTCCTCTTCTTCAGGGGATCAACCTCGTCTCCTTGCTTTTGTTCAACTTCTTTTTCATTCAAATCTTCGCCATCACATCCTCACTCTGGTGATATGGAAGCAATCTTCACGGATGAACTATCTAATTCTTGGACCTCTTCAATCTTCTTTGTCTTGCTGGGTCCGGGTTTATCACGCGTTGTTTCTAGGTTTTCTATGTCAGATATCTCTGTAGGGTTTGCTGGAATAAGGAGGTCCACCAACTAGTCCTTAGTGATCTCCACCAGGTCCTCCTTCATCAGCTTGTAGTAGAACTGAAGCTATTGCTTATGTTCATCAGCGTGCACTATAATATAAATGAAATGGTGATCTGTGATAAACTTCATCAAAGGCCTGAACCAGTGTAGAGTGTTTGGAGTCATGTGAGGCTCGGACTGTATGGATATCTTCAGTTGATTGTAGTAGGTATGAAAAACAACATTTGACTACCACTGTTTATTCATATCGGTTGAATACCACAGTGTACTGAACTTCGCGGCTAGTGGTTCAAATGGCTTGATGTCGGGGAAGGTTTCACCTTCTAGCATCTCCCAGGAGACGAATTTGATAAGGATCAAAAGCCAACTAAAATGGAATTCATAACCTTGATCTTGCGCTTCTCTGCAGTCAAGTTCCAACTGGTTCACTAGGTACTTCTCCCAGTTAATATGAAGGCCTTCCGTGCACTTCCCTGCAAGGTCGACTACAAAGCCGGTGACTTGGGTAGGTTGGTTCTTTCTTACTAAATTCCATACAATCGACTGACAGGCGAGGCACACTATGCCAATATGGATAGAAGCTACCTTGTAGCCTCACGTTCCCTTCTCGACATCATCGTAGGTGTCCTTGATCCTCTATGCTAGAGCACGATCCATGGATTTTCCTGGGTAAAAATCCTGTGGATCAGGTCCTTGCATACTTAACCCTGTGATCCAAATGATCAACATCAGATCAACTATGATACGACATTTTAGCCACAAATAGCCGCCATGGTAACAAGAAACAAGCAAATTGACACAGACATTGACTTCTTGGTGTCTACCAAAGTGTGGAATCTTCATGACATGAAACAGGGTGGACTGTGCGAGGTTCATCGTCCATGACTAGGGTATTATCTTAGAATTCTTGTCCTTCATTCTGGTCAGGTACTTATGTGGGGAAAGCAATGCTATAGACTTTTTGATCGCCGAGGTTGAAGTCACTGCACTTCAACACTGCAATCTCGTCATGGTCTGTTCGAACTGCGTGTATCCCCTTAGTGAGGTATGACATAACCAAGGTGTATTTGAAATATTTGGGCATGTTGCATCGATTTACTGTGCCACTCAGAGGTGGAATATAGGTGCGTAATATGGTCGGGATCAATTTGGCATTCTCTAGATCATTCTTGTGCTTGGTTTTCTTTTCATCCTATGGCCGGGATGGTCTAGCTCCGCAAGCAATTGATGGAGAGGCTTGAATTCCTATCGTCAATGATTCTTGTACACCTGTATACATCGACATGACTCTTTCAGTCATGAGGTCGATCATAAATTCTTCAACAATTTTCTCCGCAGCGCTGAACTCGTCCGACATACATGCTCGGGGTTGGAAATCTTCAGGGTCAAGGAGAAACTTAGACACTACAATAGGATAGAGGTCAATAGCACAATGCCCTTTATGTAAAATCAACAAGTCTATGAGCTCAAATTCGTGGTTATAAAAAGTGTTCTCAGTGCATGGTGCATTAGGATAAATAGGTAACTCGGCAATGGGTCGCTTACAACGGGTATGAAGCCTTCATTAATTCTATTCTATTTATTATGGCACGATTCCAACAGTATGATGGCAAGCTGTCTGACCATAAATGCCTTTCTACCCATTCGGAGCATCGGTCGAACGATTATAATGTCCCCAACGGCTATATTTATTTTCCATTTCAAAGTGTCATGTGTCACTGTTCTGATATCTTGGCGAAGCTCGAATTTTTCAAATTTTCATTCTGCAAGGTTCCCTCTTGGACCTTCTGCAACTTTTCGATCTTATCTCTCTTCTTACTTAGTTTTCTATCCTTCCTTCCAATGATCTTCATCTCGGTATTCCTTTTTCCATTCTGATTCTTATCTTCTTTTGACATAGTGACTTTGCGTTGTTGAGATTCCTTCCTAGGATTCAAGTGTAATACTTCTTCTTTATCTGGAATAGGTATTTCAGTCTTCTATGGGTACTCTAGTGTTCTTGCAACTTCTAAATCTATGTCATTGTTGTTAAATAGCTGTGATATGTTCTTCTGTTCTTCAATCAAGTGTGTGATCATTCTAGTTATAAAATCTTTTAACTCTTTCTTCTTCTGCTCTAGGAATTCTTCTTCTTCCTTCCTTCTGGCTTGATCTCTTTCAATCCAAGGTCTTCCTAGTAACATGGTAAATGGGGTGTTGTTCTCAATAAATTTAATAATATCAAAATCTTCTTCTGTCGAAGATCCATTGACATTTATAGGTATCTGAGCGAGCTTTCCATATAGGGTTATCATTTTTCCTCTGAATAATCATATTCCTCACAGTGAAGGAACCATATCAGGCTTTCCTAAAAGTTCCCAGGTTCTTTTTGTCATAACATTCACCTATGTTTCCTCATCTAGAACACAGTCAATGTCGAAGTCTCCTATTCTTTCCACAATGCATTATTTTTCTTTGAATATCTCTAATAAACTGATATGTTGGTGATCATTCAGGGTTTCTTTCATCTGTAGAAATACTTTTCCTGATTCTTTCCGGGGTTTTGTCATAATTTGAGTTTCTAGATCTGCCTTAGGTTTTTCTCATCTCATGTTCATTTATTCAAGATTAGAAATCATTCTAGGGCAATCCAATACTTCATGGTCCATAGCTTTACAACAAAGACAACTAGGTCTTCTCCCAAGGCATTCCTTAGCAAGATGTCCCGGTTTTCTGCAACTGTAACAGAGGGTTAATCTCTCTTTCTTTTAAATGATCCCCAACTTTTCCCATACTACGCGCTAGGATCATGTAGCTAACCTGCAAACATTTATTTCTAGGATCCTTAATCCACTTGTTAGTACAAATATTCTTTATATGCATAGGTATAACATATATTTCACTATTCTTATCAGATATGCTCATATGAAACCTTCTTTCATCTACCAGTGCCCTAGTTTTCAAAATAGGATAGACTTTATCAAACATACCTAGATTGATGCTTTAGAAACAAAATTTTCCACTTGTCTTACTTCTACAAAGCACAAAGCTTCTAGATCTAGAACTTTTCAATATTCTTACCTTTATCAGAGCACAAAGCTTGCAAATCTTACCTCTTTTAATAAAACATTCTCACTTTTACCTTTCTCAAACCACAAAGCTTTCAGATCTTACCTCTTTTCTTCAGATCGGAATTATTTTCCTTAGTATAGACCTTGTCAAACTAAGTAGAGTACTATTCACTAGAGAAACATATCTACGCACCAAGATTTCAAAATTTTAGGTCGGATGTTTTCACAAAGCTTCTTCTTCCTCAGTTCCTAGCAATTACAGTTTCAGGTCCCGACAACGAAACCATTTGTTGGCACAAGGGTAGACCAGGGTTCAATGCTACAACAATGTATCAAAAAACCCTAATTACCAACCCTTTCGACAACACCTGTGAAGCATATTAAGTCTTACCCGAGGTAGAGGCAGGGGTGGTTGCAGGACTTAGGTTTTTGCAACCTTAGCTGGGACACATATATGTGATTATAATACTTAATATGTTAAGAACCAAATATCAATATAGCATAGAAAAACCTCAGAATAAGTACTCAATGCCTTGAAAAAGAGAGAAATTCAGATAATAAGCCTCTTCGAGGGGGAAACCTACTTATGCCCACATAAATGTACAATTCCAAGATGATTCCAAATGAAAATGTCTCCTTGGTATATATAGGAGACTAGGAGGTATAATTACAACTAATGGAATA
>JZKD02S1884990.1:491845-503605 GCA_000966675.3 Picea glauca
CTCTAGGGTGGTCCTTCAATGGAAAAAATGTGGATTTTTGTTATATGGTTGGATATATGCACCCCCAAAACCCATGTGGGCTTGGTTTTAGAAACGTTTCAATCCAAAATCAAATCCTAGGAGGTCAAATTATTTAGAGATGGATAAACTCAAAAATCTCACTTTGGGATAATATATAGAGATCCAAATATGCTCAAGGTATAGACTAGTAGAAAATTATATGGAAAAATAACCTCCGCAATCTCTCCTTCATATAAAAAAACACCAAATCCAACTATATTTTGACACATTAGAACAAATTCTAAGAATTGACAAAACTATATTTTTTTGGATATTCATGGAAATAGTTTGCTCCCTTGATTAAAGAACCGTGTTATCAAATTTTGGGGTGGATTTTAAGGAGGTGGGATGGATAAAAGTTCAATACTACTAGTATAAGAGAAATTCAAATGATCTTCCCCCACTACAAAGAGAATGGAAACAAAACCTGTCATGGTGAAGAACAATACCTACTCATATTATTACAAAAGGACCTCTAACAGAAAACCAAAATTGAACTCTAAAAGTTGGATCATCTTGCCACAGATTGTTTCCCACTCGACTTTTCACAATAGCCTTTATCAGTCATGAAAATTAATGCACAAAGAAGAAACCCTACACAGACTATCAAAGATAGATCAACACCTCTAAAAAACAAGTGTCTGAATGATTTGATTCAGCCCTAAATATTGTTGTCTACAATAAGACCCTGCTATCACAAAAGAGAATTAGGTTGTGATGAATATATGAATGAATGAAAACTGAACTATTTTCAACATAAACTCAAAGAGAAAACCTTAGAACACTTCTACTTCTATCCTCCCCTTGTTCCTCCTTTTTCTTTTTCTTTTAACAAATTAAAATTCGTTGAAGAAGATGAACCAATTCATTAGTTAAGTTAATTAAAAGACTCAACTAGCTTTAGTTAGGGGGAAAAGTAATAATTATAATAAGGGTCATAAATGAATAATAACTAGTAGGTGGGACACCTTGTGACTCCCTTTAGTTCATAACAATCATAACAATCATAACATAACCATTAGTTAAGAAAAACATACCTCCTTGTGCCTCCCATCAACATATTTACTTTTGCCAATTTAAACTTATGAAATTTGAAATTATTTCAAAAATAATACTCATATATCCAAAATAAACATGCTATCCAAAGATTCCTGAAGTCAACTATCATTAACAATAGATATAATAAAAACTCAAAAACCATATTTCCCAGTCTGTGATGCAACCTTTCCTTGATTGTTGTTGTCACCTCTTGATTTTCTTGAGTTTTCCTTTGACTGTGCAGAGCCCTTAGGATTAATCTCGTTGATCACGTGGGAACAATCATTCCTCAAATGCATCCAGGAAGACATGGATTTTTCAGAGTCATTGGAGCGTGAGGAAGGGGTAGCAGTGGATTTTCCTTTATCAAGTGAATGGTGGGCTTCAGTCTTCAATATCTTGCTAGTATGGGAGGATTGCACTGGCGAGTGTTTAGGGGAAGATTGGGAAATGGGGTTAACTGATTGAGGAGGAGGAAAAGACAAGTTGGGCCAGCCACGATGTTGGGATACTGCCAGGTGGACAATCTCCCGCCATCCATCATTTTCAGGGACATTGGGTTGTAAAGAAACATGAGGAGGTACAGAGATACCAGGGGCTTGTGGGGCTTGGAAAGGAGGCATTTCAGGCCTAGATAAAACTATTCACTACCCAATACAATTAAAGAATCCAACATGAAACATTTGGACAAGATCTTATGAATAAGAGTCAAAATGTATAGAGAACCTGGGCCTTCTTGGGCCTCAGTTCCAGTTAACTCTACCTCTGATTCCTCGGCCATGGCTTCCTCGAAGGAAAATCTCATCTTGCATGTGTAATCGATTAGAAAATAGTATTTTAACTAACCATGCATGACAACTCTTAAAAATATGAAATATATTTGGCTCAGAATGTATCAGACTCATGCATTCTAATCCATACAAATTGTTTTATTGTTAATCAACGAGCAAGGGAGTGAAAAGGGGTTCAGGGATACGTGAGGGTTTTGTATTGAGTGAAAATATGATATAATGAAAGGGAAGACATGGTCACTGCTCAATGAAAACAACAATCAATTGTAAATTAAACCAATAAAACTGCACTGCAATCCCACAAGATACTGCCACTTTCATCCATTTTAACACATGAATTCTCTTGACTATAATTAATCTCAAAATAGGGAGTGAAAAAATGAAATTGGGAGGTGATCGGATTTGTAATTAGAGGAAAATGAAATCATGGAAGGGAAGAAAGACGATTGTTGTTCACGATATTAATTAAGTGATCCATAAACATGCTACGAAGAAGATACATCAAGCATTGACCATTTCTGTGTAATTTAACTAATTCATTGTTCATAAAATATCCAACACAGTGCTACCGCGAGATAGTATGTATTCCACACGATTTGTAAGAGGTTATGTTCCATTCAACCACCTACTTTTCATTTTATAACAATTTTTGTGGAGTACTCATTTCCATTTTGTAAACTATCAAAATCAACCACTGCACATGCATTTCTTCAATCAACAGTAATACCCAAAACTCATGTTTTCAAATTAACAATGAAGTCACTATTACTACAATGGGGTCCATATTTTGAATGAAATGACATTCGTTGAACATAAATGACAGTAACCAAAAATAATCAATACTGGAATACAACCCACAGTCACCATTTTGACACAAGCTATGCACAGGGTAATTTTTCCCAGGGAATGTAGTTCTGCCACTGTAAAAAAAAATAAAAAATCAATGTGACTTAAAAGCTGGGCCACCTATCCAACATGACTATCATCAACAACATGCTTGCTTTTACCAATGATCGATTACAATAAATAACATGACTAAAACTCTGTGGGTATCCATGAGTATGAAAAACAAGCTATCCATACCACACACAGTGCTCAGCTAACAAAAACCCACAGTGCAACATTTCCACTTAACACAACAACTCACATTCACGATAATAAATCAACATATCGTGTTGATTTATCAATTTAATATAATATTTCTTCAATTTAGTCACACCGTGATCGACCATGTTGTGCACACTTAGGCTTATTCAACCAAAAAAAACAAGGATGCAATGGATATACTTTCTATAGTCATCAAGTTCAGTAGGCATTCAGTCCCAAAGAAAACCATAGTTACCATGACCATTATCTATTTTGAAATCACACAACGCGACATGTGTGAGCAACACCAAGCATTTGTAACAAATGCCAACTATCATCTGAAAATTATTAGTGCAAATACTAGTGACTATATATCAACCAAATAATTCACCATTGTTGTAGAAAATCAATCAACCGAACAAGTTGTGGTAACTATGCATACCCACACATGCATTCGAATTGGGGAAAATTCCCTCTCCATTAAACAATACTGAGTTATCAAACATAAGGAGAGCGACTGTGTAGCTTGAGTCATTCATATAACAAACAGGGTTTACCAACGTCATACAGAGGCAATAACTAAATCCAAACCAACACGACTCTCATATAGCCAAATGGACAAGTATGTACTAAAAAATAGTCGGCAATATAAAACCATCCAACAATCAAGTGTTAAAACCAACATGCCAGGCTGGTGTTCCATGTCAACCCTCGGACCTGTGGAGTTAAAGGTTCGCACTGTGACTAACACAAGGAAGCTAGAGCCAACTTCCTTCAATGATGAAAAACCTCGATACCAATAATGCATACATAGAGGGAACCACATATTATTGGCAGATAGATAACAAGTCCCAAGACATGAGGGCTACCACAAAGGAGCGAGGCTCCAACCCAACCGATAATGATTCTTAACATGCACAGAGTGTAACCCTTGTGGCTCTTAAAACAACCACAGCACTGAAGTGATGACAAGGCCAAGTAAGAACGGGAGAGCCCATTTCATGGCCTTTAGTGATGAAATCAACCATTTCCCAAATGAACAAAACAGATTGATGAAGAGTGCCTTCAGCCATTAAACCCATAAAATTCAGAGACTGGACAAGTGATGCACACGCGTGGGGAAAACCAGCCAAGCAAACAAAAAAAAAATCCAACTAAACCAACAAGATCACAAAGAGCCCCTATGGCTGCTAGCACCCAGGGCGGCCCAATAAAACTATGAATCCAAGACTATTGCAAAAGAATCGTCACGCTTCATTCCAAGAACACAATTTTACACAATTGCAACCTTAAGGAAAACACAAACCGATACACCCGAGAAAATAATTATTTCATAACCAAAGTAAAACCCTGAATGGCCAAAAACAAAATACATACCTGTAATCGAATTCCTTAAACCGAGAGCTCGTTGAGTGGTTCCTTCCTGCTGAAATTTCAGAGCATAACCACAACCAAGACAGAACAATAGCTCGACTAGGGTGGTGGCTAACAGGAGTAGTAAAGGTGACGTGTAGTAAATGCATGTCACCTCCACCCACAATTCATTAAATCAATAGTACATGCCAACTATCCCTCCATTAACACCATTAATCAAATCATGCATCGAAACCATCACCATATTACAAAGCTAAATCACATAACCATTAGTGTCCATCACTTTGTCAAAATGCGCCACCCCTATTTTGTCCATATTATTCATATTTCCAATATAACTCAATTTAAAATCAACAACCATTACAACTATTACCCTGCCAATATGTGCCACCAACATTTCAAACCATATGTGTATTTACCATATAATTCAATCCCAATTGCATAACCATTCACTTTCTAGCTAGGATTTAACCATAGTTGTTAAGTCTTTTATGCACGTAGTATAGTATGTAGGATAGCTTTAAAATCTTCCTCTTGCAATTGTTTCTCACTTCCTTTATTTATTCACATGTGATATTGCGGAAGTAGGTCCCCTTCCTTTGCATTTGTTCTAATATTTTGCCTCTCTCAAAACTACCCTTCATGTAATTTTACTGATATGTCTGTTATGCAGGTGTGATAAGAACAGACAAAAATGATATTGATGAATAACATAGGCGGTAGTAACATAAGGAATCAACACTTCATAAGCTCAATTCATAATCAATAACAACAAGATCTTCATCAACCATGTGAGCCATGTCGCACATCATCTCAACCTCAAAATGAACAGATCTGCTCTCCAATATTTCAAGAGGTCTCACCTACTATTATTATTTAGTTTTTATAATAATAGGCTTTAGCAATACTTTGCGGGAAAAACTTTGTTGACAATTTTTAATCGTCCACAATCATGATACCATAGAGAATCATTCTTCCATAAAAAATTATTTAATGAAATGTGTCCTCATGTAGTTTTTGAATGATATTGCATACCTCTTGATCTTGCTTCCATTATATCCTTGCTTCTTCCACCCAATCAAGTTGTGGAATATAAATAACACATAGTGAACCTTATGTTTCTTATTCTTTCCTTGAAAGGGAATCTTCCACAACATTGTGTTTTCATTTTTTGTAGATAATTTAAAAGTCACAACCTAGCATATTTGTAACCTATTTTTTTTTCTCTTTTGAAGATAATAATTTCTCCAAGAAGTACTTCAAACTATCATGATCTATTTTTACTTTGAAGTGTCTTCCTATTATGTAGGGGCACCATTTATGAATTGCATGTAGTATGGCCTACATTTCTTTTCATAAATGGGTTTGACTAAGTTTTTTCCTTTAAGTTGGTTTCTTTCAAATTCAAGAGGCCTTCCCTATTGCACTAAAAATGAACCAATTCTATGGCCTGAGGCATCACACTCCACAATAAATGTTTTTGTAAAGTCGGGTGTGGCCAGGATGGGAGTTGTACACATATCCTCCTTAAGTTTTTCAAAATCTTCAATTGCTTCTTTAGTCCAATAAAATGATTCCCTCTTTAATAATATTGTTAGAGGTGTTTCTATTTGACCATAGTTTTTGACAAACTTGTAGTAATAGCCTGCCAATCCTAAGAATCCTTTAAGTTTCTTCAAGGCTTTAGGAATTGGCCATTCCATTGTTGGGTATGTGTTATATTATTTTCTAGGCGCATAGGGGGGAGAAGTTCCCCCTTTCCTAGGGCGTCACAGGGGATCAGGAGAAGCGCCCTCAAAAGAATACTTTTGGCGGTTTTTTACGTCCATTTTAGGTGGTTTTTTGCATCCATTTTTGGGCAGTTTTTCGGCACATGGTTTTCATGGATGGTTTTATATTTCCAGTTAAGGAATTAGGGTTGTTGACTAATCCAGGCTATTGGATTATGGTTTTGGATGATATGGGATTCTATACGTATATTGTATTGTAAACAATTCATGATGAGATGAATATAGAAGATGTTGGTTTTTCTAGTTTGGGTTTCGAGGGGAAAAAATATCTATGTAATGTGTGTATTTAAAATTGTATCATTTCTGTTATTTTACTGAAAATATGTTTGTAGTAAATAATTGTACAAGGTTATGGGAAGTCTACACTTGGTATCAGAGAAATTATTGTCTTCATGGGGATGCCTTTGTGGTCAGGGGTTTGGATCGAGACTATGATAAGCCTTGTTATAGTGGGAGATATGTTGTATTGATTCTTCAAGTGAAAAGAAATGAAAATCAGTTTGAAAATAGAGATCAAGAAATTTAATTGGAAACATTTTGAGCTGTGGAAGCTCAAGATGGAAGATATGTTGGTAGACAGAGATCAGTGGATCACGGTGGATCCATCTATTGCACTTGCAGGAACTTCATTAGATGACTAGAAAAAGTTGGATTAGAAGGAAAAGAGAAAAATCCAATTGTGTCTCTCAAATTTAGTATTACTGAATGTGTCAGGGGAAGCTACAACCAAGGAGTTATGGGATATGTTGGGGAAATTGTATTAGTTTGAGTCCCTGGTAAATAAATTGTTCCTGCGAAAGAAGTTGTATAACTTGAGGATGAGAGATGGAGACTCTGTGACAGAGCATATGAATTCCTTCAATACTATGGTAAGTCAGTTGTTATCTGTTGAGATTAAAATTTCATATGAAGATAAGTGTATCATTTTACTGTTCTCTTTACTAGACTCATGGCATAGTCTGGTTGTGTCCATAGGTAGTAATACAACTATCTTGAGTTTTGAAGATGTGGTCTCATCCTTGTTGTTATAGGAGATGAGATAAAATAACATGGAAGGATAGAGAAAAGATTCATTATTTGCAATAGGATGCTCCCAAGAAATAAATAGATCTAAGTCCTCAAGTGGGAGATCTAAGAATAAGGGTAGATCTAAATCTCCTAGAAATTTTGTAAAGGTATGTTGGAGATGTGGAAAGGAAGGGCACTTCAAGAAACAATGTAGATCCAAAAGCATTGAGAAAGTGAATGGATCTGAAGGTGCTCCCTCTATAGAAGAAAACACCTCAAGGAAGAAGGAGGATATCTGTACTTGGCTTCTTCAAGCACACACGTAGATCATGAGGTATGACTGGTTGACTCAGGTGCATATTTTCATATGAATCCCCATAGGGAGTGGTTTTGTGAATATGAAAGGCATGATGGAGGTAATGTTTTCCTAGGTGATTTCTTGACAAATGGAATCATAAGATGAGGAAAAGTGAACTTGAGGCTCATATATGGAAGGATTATAACACTGCATGGTGTTATGCACATCCCAGGATTGGCCAAAAACTTGATTTTTATAGGCAAAATGGATGATGCAGTGCTAAAAATAGTATTTGAAAAAGAAACCTGTAGGATGGTTTGAGGAGAAATGGTGTTTCTAAAGGGATTTTGGATTGGAAATTTGTATAAGCTAGAAGGAAGTACTATTATTGATGGGTGTAATAGTTACATTGTTCTTGATATTGGAGTTGAAGAAGGAAAAATTCCTACAGTCTCTGGAGAAAAGGTTATGATGTGGCATCAAAGATTGGGGCATATCAGAGAGAAGGGTCTTTGACTACTACATGGTAAAGGTATGCTTGAAGGTATGCCTAACTGCGCTCTAGATTTTGATTTCTTTGAACATTGTGTATATGGGATGCAGAATCAGGTAAGATTCCCTTCTCGTGTAATGAGGGTAGAAAGAATTTTATAGCTAGTGCACAATGATGTGTTTGGACCTATGTCAGTTCCATCATTGGGAAAATATGTGTACTATGTCTCATTTATAGATGACTTCTCTAGGAATACTTGGATATATTTCCTCAGGAAGAAATTTGACGTCTTTGACATGTTTAAATATTTTAAGGCTCTTGTTGAGAATCAAAGAGAGAAAAGAATTAAGGTATTAAGGAAGGATAATGGTGGAGAGTTATGTGGGAATGAATTTGAAGAATTATGTAAGAAATATGGTATAGCAAGGAAAAATACTACTCCTTATACACCTCAGCAGAATGGAGTTGCAGAAAGGATGAACAAGACACTGATGGAAAATGAAAGGTGCATGCTCAGTGGTGTTGGGTTAGGGAAATAATTCTGGGTAAAGGAAGTGGGTACTGCATGTTACCTGGTCAATTGATCACCCTCATCAAGAATGGATGAAAAGACTCCACACGAGGTATGGACTGGTAAGAAAACCTATCTCTCATATCTCAAGGTATTTGGTTGTGAGGCCTATGTTCATGTTCCAAATGAAAACATGAGTAAGATAGATAGGAAGGGTGAAAATTCTATCCATATTGGGTATAAATATGGTCTCAAAGGTTATAATCTTTGGAACCTAGAAACTAAGAAGATTGTGTATAACTGAGATGTGGTATTTAGAGAAATGAAAGATGTTTTCAAACATTAAGTCCTACCAAGTAAGGAAGAACTAGAAAATAAAGAGTTTGAGTTAAAGAATGATGAATGAGACTCTACTGAAGAACAAGAATCATAAGAAGAATATCATCATACTCCAATATTGAGGAGATTGGTTCGAGAAAAAAGGGTACCATAAAGGTATACTTCACCTGATTTTCGTTCAAATTTTTCTTTGTCTATTACTAATTATGATCCTAGAAATGTTAGGGAGGAAGTGGATTCAAAGGATGGAAAACTATGGGAAAAGGCCATGGGTGAAGAAATGGCAGCCTTGGATAAGAATGAGGGCTGGGATTTAGTGGATTTTTCAACTGGAAGAAATCCCATTGGAAAAAATGGGTATTTAAAAAGAAGTTGAATGCATAAGGCAAAGTGGAGAAATACAAAGCTCAGTTAGTAGAAAAGGGTTATTCCCAGGTTGAGGGAATTGATTTTGGTGATATTTTTTCTCATGTTGCCAAGTTAACATCTATTATGTTTTTGTTGAGTTTGACTTTGAAGTATAAAAAATGGATGTGAAGACAAAATTCCTACATGGGGATATTGGTGCTGCAAATTTTATTTTTGGCATCAAAATTAAAAGAGATCGGGAAAATAGGAAACTCTGGTTAAATCAGAGAAAACATGTTGAGACAATATTGTGGAGATTTAATATGCAGGAATGTAAACCAGTGGAGGTCCCTATTCCTGTAGGTGTAAAGTTGTATACAGATAAGTGTCCCAAGACACAGGAAGAGGAGGAAGACATATCTCATGTTCCATATGCGAGTGTGGTTGGAAGTTTGATGTATGAAATGGTCTATACTAGACCATACATTACACATGTAGTGGGATGTTTTAGCAGTTATATGTCAAACCCAAGGAAGGAGCATTGGACAATAGTAAAGAGAGTTTTCAGGTATTTAAGGCACTACCATTTATGGATTGTGCTACCAAGGAAGACCAGGTTTGGATAGAGTGCTATAAATACATGGCTTTGTGGATGTAGACTGAGATGAATATATAGATCATAAAATATCTACAAGAGGGTATATGTTTAACCTGTTTGGAGGAGGAATTAGTTGGATGAGAAAAAGACAGTTTGTAGTGGCACTTTCAACTACAAAAATTAAATGCATGGAAGCCACTCATGAAAACAAGGAAGCACTATGGTTACAAAGATTATGTTCAGGTAATGGGTTGGTACAACAAGTTGTAAGGATAGATTGTGACAGTTAGAGTGCAATTTTTCTGGTGAAGAACCCAACTTATCATTCAAAGACAAAGCATATGTATGTTCAATATCACTTTCTGAGAGATATGGTTGAAGAAAATAAAGTGTTGTTGATGAAGGTGGACACTTTGAAGAATGTTGAATATTCATTAACAAAATATATGAGCACTGAGAATTTCTCTTGCTGCAAAGGATCTATGGGCATTGTTTCTCTAGATTATTGACTATGTAACCTTGTAACCCCTTGTATGCAAAGAAAACAACAAGTGGGATAATGTTGGGTATGTGTTATATTCTTTGTCAGGCACATAGGGGATTAAGTGGGGGAAAAGGCGCCCCATTTATTGGGGAGTTTTAGGAGGCAGAGCCCCTATGTCTAGGGGGTCGTAGGGGGCGGGAGCAACGCCCCCAGGAAAAAAAATTGGTAGTTTTTTACCTTCATTTTTGGACGGTTTTTCACCGATGTTTTTCTATTTCAATTAAGGAATTAGGGTTGTTGACTAATCCGAGTTATTGGATTAGGGTTTTGGACTCTATGGAATCCTATATGTATATTTTATTGTAAACAATGTATGATGAGATGAATATAGAAGATGATGGTTTTCCTGGTTTGGGTTTCCAAGGGAAAATCTTTCTGTGTAATGTGTTTATTTGCCATTGTATATTTCTTGTTATTTTACTGAAACTTTATTTGCAGTAAATAATTTTATAAGGTTATTGGAAGTCTACATCCATCATAGCTTTAATTTTGTTAGGGTCCACTTTTACATCTTCAAGAGATACAATATGACCCAAACATTCCACTTATTGAACCCCAAAGGAATACTTGGAAGGCTTTGCACAAAGTTTTTTCTCTTCCAATAGTTGTAATACTTTGTCAACACATTGTACATGCTCTTCCAAAGATTTTTTGTAGGTTAGTATGTCATCAAAAAATACTCACACAAATTTTCTAAGCAAGGGATTGAAAATAGAATTCATCAAGATTTGAAATGTTGAAGGTGCATTACTAAGTCCAAATGGCATAACAAAAATCTCATAATGACATTCATGTTTTCTAAAAGTTGTTTTAGGAATGTCTTCCTGCCTCATTTTGATTTGATGATATCTTGAATGAATATACAACTTAGTAAATGTTTTTTCTACATGCAATTCATCTAATAATTCATTAATGATAGGAATGTGAAACTTATCTTTGATGGCCATTTTGTTGATTAGTCTAAAATTTGAACACATACACCATGAAGCATATTTTTTTAAAACCATCACCACTAGTGAAGAGAAAGAAATTTGTCTAGGTTGAATGATGCACACCTCTAACATTTCCTAGATTATTTTCTCAATATCACTCTTTTGTGCATATGGATACCTGTAAGGCCTAATGTTAGGTGGCACACTTACTAGTTTCAAATGAATAATATGGTCATGATCTCAAACATGTGGAATACCCTTAGGAATTTTACCAAATACCTTGGAATGATTGTTAATAACTATTTGGAGATCTAATAGAGTAGAGGATATAGACGTTTAAACATCAAGTGAGAACAATTTCAAAATTATACCCTAGTGTACCTTTTTGAGTAATTTTGTCATGCTATTAGAACTTATTAATTTAGAGGGTCTTCCTTGGATACCTCTAAGATTGGTTTACTTTCCATTTGAGGAAAATCTCATCAAAACATATTGAAAATTAAGGGCCACTATTCCCAATGATTATAACCATTGGACCCTTAATAAAACA
>JZKD02S1884990.1:503655-517012 GCA_000966675.3 Picea glauca
CCATGTTGAGATTAATACTATGAAATTTCCCTAAGAAATTTATGGTACCTCCATTTACAATCATTACTTGAAACTCTGGTGTGGGATATACAAAGCAATTGAGATATTTTTCTAATTTGTAGTTGATAAAATTATGATTACTACCATAATTAAGAAATATTGTTACCTTTTCCTTTTTGATGTATCCTTGTATATTGAGGTTTTGTGGAGTACTAATGTTGGCCAATGCATGGAAATATGTTGTTGGAGTAGTCTCTTCTATATTTGGATATTGTGGAGATTCCAATTCTTAATATTATTCCTCTTCATAGCATATGTAGAGTAATTTCTTCTCACCACATTTATTCCCCTTACTGTACTTTCTGTCATAATTGAAATATAGTCCTTTTTCTCTTCTTTAATCCATTTGTCGAGGTCTCAACCTTGTCATATGAGGTACGTTTGTCTTATGAACCCCCAAACTATATCTTCTTCATGTGTATGCTCTAGTGGTATACTTGTGTGTAGCCTTATTCTTGGCTTGAATATAACGAGAAAATTTCATAGCTTCCATAATATTTGCAAGATGTTTTAAGAAAATCTCATGTTTAATGTCTTCTTTTAATCCACCCATGTAAGATTCCAACAAATGTTCATCATTTTTCTCATCCACCATTGTCACCAATACCTAAAATTATGAATTATAATATTCAATATGACCTAAGTGTTTGATTCTTGTCAATTGAATAAATAGTCACGTTCCCAAACTTTCCCATATTGTTCCTCTAAGGATCTTGTAAATAAACCCCAAGTGTAATTATAAAAATGGGGTTTCCTTTTAACTATCCATTGACACCATTGGTAAGGTTTGATCTCAAAGTTCAAAGTTTCTATGTGAATCGTTTTATTTTCATCCAAAATATTATGTAGTACAAAATATTTCTCTTTTTTGTTGACCCAGGTAAAGATCTTTGTTCCATCAAACTTCTTTAATTCAATCCTAGGAAAGTTGAATTTAGGCCCCCCATTTTAATTAGCTCCATTCTTAGAGTTAAATACACTTGAAAATTTATTATTATCGGTAGGTTATTGAACCTTAATACTACCTTTATTTTCATGAGTTTCTTTCATTTTTATATCTCCTTTAGAGAGTCTCTCATATGGAGCATGATGTTGGCACAAGTTTGATAAAACCAGGGTCCTTCTCAGGTTACCAACAAAAGGTACTGAGTAGTCTAGAGCACTAGCATTTTCATCTCCTCTGAAGAGAAGAAGTCTCACCCAAAGTACTTCTAAAAAAATTAGATATGGAAGGGTAAGGAAAAGACTTAGGAGGATCCACAGAACCATCAAGACTCATCCTGATCTTGCGTAGGAGACATGAACAGATCTGAATCTTAAGTATGCAAGAATTGAACCTACTTACATTATGAACAAGCCTTTAAACACAGAATCATCAAGAAGAAATGATAAACCATAAAGAAATATTGTAATGCATAAGTAAAATACATAGAGACACGTCATTTTGAAAATTGTGGTCCTTCTTCATATTAGCTTCAAAATATTTCTTTGGTTACAAACTCAGAAATACTTAGTAGTGCTCTGTACAGACGCTTGACTCTGGACTCATGTCATGGAGTTTGAAGTCTTAGACAAATAGGTCGATTACATTATAGACTCGGAAATTTTCTTGACTCAACTTACAACAACCTTCTCCAGAGGGAAAGATTAGATTGAGCTTGATCACAATTCAGATGAATCACTAACTAACCAATCAAACTACACATAACCCAACCACTAAAAGCACAACCGACTAACACTTTTACACTTATGTTCAACACTATATATAGCTAGGTCGTGTCTTCCATATTGGCTTGTGTGCTTCCTTGTTCCGTTGCAACCGTTTGTTTCTTAGATGGCGTTGCACTATATTTCGCAACTGCTTTTTGTTGCTCTTTATTACTCTACTATCTAGAATCTTTTGAAGCTTGTGCAACTCATGTTCATTCAAAACTTGCGCAATTCCTTTTCTCAAAAACAAAGGGCCCAATAGGCTCCAACCACAATCCTTGACTCTCCCTCGATTCAAGTGCTTGGTTCTTTCACGTATTCCAATAGCATATGTTGTTTTCCCTTGTCCTCCTTTTCTTCTTCCTTCATCTATTTTGTTTGTACTTTCTCATCTTTTACCTCTTCAAATGAAGGGCCCAACTCTGGGACCAATTCTTAGGCTCGTTGCTTTACTCCTTGAAAGTTTCCAACTTTGTCCTGCCACTTCCTGGAGAGAAGTGATGTCTCTACAACAAACTGTTGGTTTGTCTCTTTGCTATCCCCCTTTGGCTTGGACACGACCAACAAGTTCCATTCAGAATATGTTGTTGCGTCAACTTGATGCATCTGCATATACACTACTTGAATGACATGTTAGAAGCCACACAACTCTTTCTTTGCTACGGACTATGCCTCAAAAAGGGCATTCAGTTCATTTTCTGCCTGTTGGATTTGGTTGAACTTCTGTTGTTTCTCCATCGGATCCATCGTGGTCGTAACTTCTTCATTCAACACCTAGATATTTGTGCGCACCTCCTCCAAGACTTGGTTTCATCAAGCGATGATGCCCATCCAATCGCTAACTTCTCAGAATATCTTTGTGCATTCCGTTGTGTATTTGTGTAGTGTTGATCAAGCATTGTTTCCTTGCAGTATAGTCTTCTACATCTACTCTTGCATCTTCTGAGGCTATTACTCTGCTTCCTGTCGAGTTTGACGCAATTGTGCTTCTATATTCTCAATGCGAGTGGTTAGTTGTGTCCATGCTCCATGTACCAGTTCAATCTGGTGCTCCAACGCGCCTGCGTCACTGGCTTTAGGTAGTTTAGGCGCAACCTTCTGAATCTCCAACCAGGCTTCGACAACTCTTTCTTGCACTCTTTCTAGTTTGCACTGAACCTGGATTTTTTTGTGCGCTTCCTGTGTTTTGCATGTTTGCACGATGATATCTTCCTTCCTTGCGACCTTGGAAGACCTCTCAGCCTCCTGGAGCCTTTTCTCTAATTGATCAGTTGATGCTCTAATCAATCCAAATAAGTGCATCTCTGACCACTGTACCAGGTCAACTGATGAAGGGGTTGTGTCTCTGGGTGCTCGTGTTTGTAGTGGAAGTCCATTGGTTGTTGAATTCTCCAAGCAGGTCTCTACCTCCTCTTCTGTTGATGGTCCCGGCGTTATCCTTGACCTTAGATATGAGGGAAAAAGAGTCAGAACCTGTGTTCTGGCTATGCATACTTGCATCAGTTCTACACATTGTTGAGGGTTCTGGAGAACCTTCTCCATTGATTCATTCTCGGATGTTGCGCTATGCCTGGTTGTTGATTCTGGTACTTTTCGAGAATCTGGTATCTTCTACTCTTTTGTTACATCTTCTTCATGCATTGTTCTTTCTTGGGCACCCTCACCCTTGGCCGGTGAGGCGATTTGATGGTTTCTTTGGGATTACGACCCCTCCACAGTTTGAATGTCTTTTTCTTGTGCTGAAGGCTTAGGCTATTGTTCCTTGATGTCTGGATTCATACCATTCATCTTCATGCTCAGCTTTAGTACTTTGGGGTTTGGACCAGAAAATTATGACCTCAACTTAGATAATTCTTGAGTTATTCCTGGGAGTTCTTTCTCCGCTTGATCTGGATGATCGAGCTACATCAACTCTGGGTTTGTGGTCTGGGGTGGACTGGTGGTTTCCAGGGTTGGAAACTAGGGTTGTGGTGGTGACGGAGGCTTCTCAGTGACGAATTTGGATGGAAATGTCTTAGGTTCAGGGTCATCCTGAATGTGGATGATAGGAGTTTCTCTAACCACTGAGCGGGTGCGGGGGGCAGCTGATGCAAGGGGTTTAGGGTTCAAAGGTTTACTCGGTGAAACCTCAGGTTTGGGCCTCTTCACCAATGGTTCGGTACCAAATGTAATGCTCAGGATTTGGTTAACATTCTCACCTGAAAAAACAACATCAACTTGCAGCTGGCAGAGGGTCGGTCTTTTCTTTCTCTCCAATTTCTACATCTCTTCTTCCTCCTCAGAGTTTGATCATGCTAGAGCTTCTGGCTTCTGTGACTCTGGACCTGAGCTTGGTCCAGCTCCTGCTGCTTTGTCTGT
The DNA here is from genome assembly GCA_000966675.3 of Picea glauca. Taxonomy (NCBI): domain Eukaryota; kingdom Viridiplantae; phylum Streptophyta; class Pinopsida; order Pinales; family Pinaceae; genus Picea; species Picea glauca. The sequence continues at coordinate 507,784 of JZKD02S1884990.1, forward strand.
CTTCTTCAACATCTTCATAGGCAGAATATAATGCATTCTCGACTTTCTCAGTTTGTGTTTGACTCTTGGACACAACATGAATTCCTTGTCAAAGACCTCCTCATCCAGATAGAACAACAACATTCTTATGTGGAAATATTCCCTACTAACATGTCTTGGCTAGACAAATGTATGGTGTCGATTCATGCTGAAGGAAAGGTTTCGCATATTGCAGTTGAGGATCTCTTACGAAATACATAGCCTCTTTGTTTCACCTATCAGGCAATTTTACCACTTAGCAAATGTTGTGGTGTTGAAGGTTGTATTCTCCGAATCTGGCCTTGACTGCCATGGCTCAAACATATTCACCATGCGGTCATTATCTGGTAGCACTGATGGTATTCCTATGGGTGGCTTCCATTATAGTATGGAGAATGCCACCAATAGATATCCATAAGTGAAGGTTCCTCCCTTCTCCTACACTTCCTCGTATTCCACTAGTAGTTCCTCCAGCAAGTAACTACACCAATTGAACACAACACCATTGGTGCAAAAGTCTACTACTGATAATGCATCTAGCGTGCATTCTCCCTTGTAGTATGATCTCATAACCTTGTTGGATATGATGTAACAGCTAGTCCATACTGTCTCTGGTAATATGGAGTCGATTACTGTTGTGCATCCCCCTCTCTTTGTGTTGAATTTCTCATACAGGCTGAGCTCGCCTTTCTTTTTGTTGTGCTTACCAGGACCCTGGAATCCTTTCGAAACATCCTCTCCTTCAAAGGACAATCCTGTAAGTTGATGGATGTCTTCAACATGGATTGGATATCTCTTATCCAACCATAGACTTATGTTGTGTACCCTACTTATCATAAATTTTGTGCACCGTGCAACCTCACCAGTGGTACCGAATACTGGTAGGTATCTAAGGTTCATGATGGTTGAATTGAACAAGTTGACAAAGTCTGGTTTTGGCACAAATTGCATGCCTCTGAATTCATCTGGAGCCATCTCCCAAAAGACATCTGTGTTCATTTGAGGGAACAAAATCGGATCTATTAGGTCAAGATCGAGGATCTTAACATGCTCCACCTTCCCTTTGAGATATCCCATGACCTCAACTCGGGGGTCGTAGGGCTTGTCTGGTACTGCTTCTTTAGACATGGCACTCCGGATTGATATGGCTCTTGGCATTCACAATTATTTGGCAAGCTATGGAAAAGGATCACGACTACAGGTTTCACAATTGTACAGGCTAGTTCTCTCTACTGAATTCAGAAATGGCTATGTTCTTTGGAAAAGATGCATTCTCGGATGAGTTCTTAGGACCTTATACTTGGCTTAGCAGGAAATTTTAGCAATAACTATTGTTCATTATGACCATATGGACACAACTGGATCTGAGTTGTCAGATGAGACATTTTAACGAGTTAAATCCTATTGGGCGATTCTGGCATTTACTTACGTGCATGAGTGGAATAGGGACATGGCCAATTTCAGACCTTTCTGTTTGACGGGTGGGTATCTCAGCAAGAAATCCAATGGCATCTTTGCATTTTGTGGCTTTATGGATTAACTAACTTCGGGCGGGGTACCGTAATGGTCATAAAGGTTGTGACTAGATTGGTTTTGTGTGGCACATGGACTTAGATCGTATTCGGATTCATCCTCTCTCCGACCACAAAGGAGGTCCCCATCATATTAATGAATTTCATTAATGGATTCTCTTATTCTTAGGATCCTGCACTACTGAGTCCTTAGTTATGTATCAAACAACACTTAAACAGAAAATGAACTATGTGTCATGGCGCAAGACTGCGCACATCGACTTTATTAGCTAAATTTACAAAATTTCAGAAAAAATCAAATCTAACTATTGTACAAGCTCCTTCGGACTAGAGCAACAGTCCCCTTTTCTCAGTTTTGAGACAGATAGGGCTTCATGTGGGCGTCGTTCACCCATCCTGGTCATAGCACACCATCTAGTTGCTTGATTCTGACTGCTCCTGAGGGTCGGATCTCCACAATGATAAATGGTCCCAACCAATGCATGCACAACTTGACAGGATTATTTTGGTATCGAATATCGTAGAGTAGAACCTTGTCTAATATCCTTGGTATCGAATATCGTAGATTCTTTTGGTATCGAATATACATTTATGCTGAGAAACTGAGTTTTGAATTACTGTATACCTGTCAATTGAAGTAATATGAAGTTCAACCTTTCAAATTCATGGGTATGATTAAAGTGTGCATTCTATAATATTCTAAATATACTTGGCTGGTATGGCAAGGGCCCACCACCCCAACTAAGGTAAGTCTCCCTGTATTTGTTTGTGTATGGATTTGAGCTAGTTTGTGTGTGTGTGAGAGTAGAATAATTATGTATTGTAAACAATTCTGAGTGAGTAATCTTTCCTGAGCACAACATAGATTTCTGAATATATATTTTTTTTATTTTTGGATGAGTGTGAATGGATAGTTTATATTAATCATAGTATATGATTCCATCTATGTGTTTGCAGTGTGAGATTTAGTTGAAAAAAGATCTGTAGATGTTCATGATTGTTAGATAGGAAATTATCATTTTCTAAGTTTAGAAGCTTCAATATATTTGTTTCCTGGAGTAAGTGCAGGAATAACCCAGGCTCCATCTCTCACCTACATGCACCAAGAATGGAGTGTCTTGTGTAATTCTTCTTACGTAGGGACAACAGTCCTTTCCAAACATTGATTGTGTTATGAATAGTTTTTCTATTGATTATCGTTAAAGTGTACCCATATTTTCTTTCTAGTTGTTTTTAAGATTAGTAGCTACAAATAACTGATTCAAAGTCTATCTTTCCATTTCATGAGCTTGTAAATGGACAAGTCATTATCTGAGCAAGATATTTTGAATGCATGATTGTTAAGATTTTTTTTGCAAGTTTTACTTTCTAATTTTTAAAACTATGTGAAAGACACAGTATTGAGTTTCAAATGTTTCTTCTTTATGCTATACTCATCATACATAGTTAGATTACCTACCACCAACACATATAGTGCAACAACTATGTTTATTATGAATCTCGGTCGATAATTTATGTTTGGTAATATATTATGCATATAATTGCACCAACATACATTGAAAAAACATTTATGCTTTTTGAAATTTGGAGATTCACGGAAGTCTAGTTTTATAGTGATCCGATGCAAAAATACATTTTGGGATTATAAAGGTGTCCACATAAGCACATGTATTGATAGACTCTTATCTAAATCAGTATCACATTATACCCATTTATCCTAGAGGCTATGATGCCTATATCATGGCAAACAAAAGCCTCTATTCCCTTTGTTTCGTTGAAGCCTTAACATCTACAACATGTTTGTGTTGCAACTAGGAGAATGATTAGTATCCAAAAAAAGAGAGGTCTTTGCACAAGGTAGAAGAAGACGAAGTCCTAGTTTCTTTTCTTAGAAGACAAAGAACCATATGAAAATATCAAAGAAAAAACTGAGATAGAGTTTAGAAATCTAATTCTGCAAAGGATACATGTTCATGAGGTGAGTGGGATACAAGTCTATCTATTATAGATCAAATTGTATCAGAGTAGTTGCATCCTTTACTGAGACATTGCTTCCATAATTGTGAACAAAATATTGTAGACCGCAACATGGTATAATTAAGAAGAGATAAGTTGGAATACTTAAGGGCCAACAATTCCTAGCTTTGAGAAGAGAAGGAGAGCTTGAAGGAAAAAGTTAAGATGTTTAACCAGAGGATGGTAGATATGGAGAAGCACATGGAGATCATTTCCTAGTTGTTTCTATTTATCAAGAAGAAATTTAAAGAAGGAAAAGACTCCCTCATAGCAGTCAAAATATATTGGGATAAGCATAGAGTGCAACTTGTGTACCTTGGTGAGAAGGTCATCCAAATGGACAACTAACAAGAGGATAGATTCAGGAAAATGATGATGCAACTACAAAAATATTTGGAAGAGAATGAAAAGGACTTAGAAAGGCTTCAATAAGTAATCCAAGAGCACATAGGAGCAAGGTAACTTTCCATTTTTACTGTCGATGCTAGCACCATGACTGATACCATCTTGGTAATCTCACCTTTAGTAGAAATCTCTCAAGAGAAACTTGGTGAATTCGAGAAGCATACTAGGGGTATTGGCTCTAAACTTGTAAGGAAAATGGGCTATGATGGAAAAGGGTTAGGAAAGAGGAGACAAAGAATCAAGTCCCCCATTGTAGTCACACTCTAGGCCAAGCATGAAGTCCTAGTCTTTGATGGCAGAAGTGAAACTTCCATCGCCATGAAGAAAACCATTTTTGTGAAGGTAACTGAGATGTTGAAGTTGGATTTATCATTAGGAGAAGGAGAAATAGTGGTGAGTGAAGATTTTTTCTCACCACCACCTCAACCTTGTGGTAAATTGATGGAGATAAATGATGAGGATGCATAATTGTGGTGAAACCTGCATAGAGAGTATAGCTAACAACAATTCGTAAAAAGATTGCAAATTGAGAGAAGGAGAGAAGAGATGAGAGAAAAGAATGAAGAATTGTATTCACCAATGAGAGAAATGATTAGTTACACATAATATACTCTACATGGATAAATGAAGTCACCATAGTAGTCATCTAGAGAGATCTAGACACTCACTGATATAAACTGAAGTAATATTCCTCCTTTTCCTAGTTGATTGATCCATGCAATCATCAGTTAACTGAGTCACACATGTGGAAGTGAGAGAAACTAGTGTAACTGAGTTGACCCACTAGTGTAACCGAGTGTAACTACATGTAACTGAGTCTGAACTGAAAATAATTTCCCTATTTTGTAGGGGAATATTCTCTAGAAAGAATATTATCATCGCAGGAATAATTCTCAACATTGGACTATCAACCTTACCTAGGTGAGTGTGTAATATCTCCAAGAGAGGAGATTTTATTGATTCAACCCACACCTACACTCAGAGACGAAAACAAGAAAATTAGTGAAATCAAGAAGAATAAGAATACCAGGAGGTATACCTCAAAAAAAAAAATCTTGTGTGCCACAGGTGCAAGAAGAGAGGCCACACCATGGAAATTTGTTGGTATGTATATATATGCTCATATTGTAGAAATAAATCCCATTGTGAGGCATCCTGCTAGAAGAGGTAAGCCATGTTCTGTAGGCATGATTGTTTCTATAATTTGAATGGAAGGAAGGATTCTCAAACTTGACAGAAAACATAGAGGCGCACAAAGAGGAGGAGTATGCCATGAATTCCTTGTAACAACAAGAATAAATTTTTCCACCGCTTCAATTTGAGTGGTCATTGGGACACAAAGTGTTGGCAACTTTACCCCAGAAACTGCACAATGAAGAGAAGTGTGTCGAGAATGAATATTTTGGAAGATGAAGAGTGGCTTGCCTCTCCAATCCAAGAGGCATAATTCATCCAAGAAGATATATCAACACATGAAGTCTACATCATCAACGAGATGGAAAAAAGGTTGATGACCATGGTAGTCACAATCCATTTTTTTGGTTCAATATTTCACTGAAAGAACCCCTTCTTAGAAATGTTTTGGAGATTGATTCATACAGGTCAATGAACTTCGGGGATGTTTGGAAAAATAGGGAAATGCTTGCAAGCATGTGCAGACACTAGAGAGTTGTTTCCATGCTAGGAAGAAACTGGTCCTAGAAGAGGAAGGAAACCACACTTGAGGAGTTGTTATGTGATGGTAGAATGTCGGGGTCACACTAATTAGACCAACATTCAACTTGGCTTTATTAATAGCCAAGATGGGTTGTCTCCAAGTCAGTGAGGTAGATGGGAATGAGTGTTGAGCTTAAAGTTCAGATATGATATTTCTCAAAGCTAAGAGTTAGTGAGAAGATTGTTGAACTGTGGGAGCAAGTGAGCTAGAGCCATAACCAAGGACTAGAGCTAGTAGCTAAAGCCACAAGCCAGAGCTAGAGCTAGATTTAGAGATATATCCAAGAGCAAGAAACATTGATCTGTATTGGTTTCCTAGAGATTTTGGAAATAAAAAATCCTCTCAATGGGGAGGTGTGATCTGAAATAAATCCATATTGAATAATGGATAAGAATAAATACATATAAAACAAATTAAAAATTAATCAACATTATGAAATCCACGTAAAATAATGCAATTTAATGTGGAATAAGCTAAATGAACTTGTAACTAAAGAGTTGAAGAAAATAATTAAAGGGATAGGGAAACATATTGGAGAGAAGGATAAGGAATGGAAAGTGAAGAGACATTGTTGTTGGCCTTCCCTTACCCACTAGCTCTCCCTATTTCTTCAATCTCACTCATATTCAAAGGAAGTTTTTAGCTGAGGAGGGCATTGTATCTAAAATTGTAGAAAGAAGAATATTGAGCACCATTCGAGACTGGTTTTCCCAGCTGCATTCCAAGGTAAAAATTATGCATTAATGAGTTTCTTTTTCCTCTATGTGATGAGTATCTACTTTAATTTCTCTTATGTAGTCTATTAAAATGACTAATTATATTTGATGTATTCTCTATAACCCATTAGTTGCATAACCTTTTATTTATTGTGAGAGAGGTTTTCCTCAAAGGAAAAATTGATTAATGGTACTCACCCATATCAAAAGATAGCTAATCCCCACCATTCAATGCACTCGTCAAGGGAAATAGAGGGTCACCCTTACAGAGATGTTGAATTCTTTTTTGCTAAACCATTTTTCTCTCTCCAAGGAGTCATTCTTTATTTAGGAGGCAAACTTGGTATTGTTGTTGGGTCGAGGGCACATCACCCTGGGTGTCTAATTTATTTTTTATGTGATTAAATGATTTGTTGAATTGTTTCCTCTACTATCTAGGTGTATTTAACTTTGTTGAGCCATTCTTTTTTGTTGGGAATCCCCCAACCAATTTTCTATCCACCCACCACTTGGGTTTGTTGTCCAAACATTGTGTCTAATATTTGGATTGATGAGAAGCCTTGGGAACTTTCTCTATGTTGTTCAAATGTTTATTGAAAACCCTATATAGATAAANAGATTTAGATTTTTTTTTTTGCTCCAACACTCGACAGGAACCCTAGTTTGAGGGGGAAACCACACGGTTGTATTTTTTGTTGTCTCCATATTTGAGCAAAAAATCTAGATTGAGTAGAGACTATACTACATGTGTCTATGTTGGAGATAACACCTCTGAAAGTACATACACCATGCATAATGACTACACATTTTCATGCTCTCAACCTCATACCAAAAAGATCTAGGGAAATATCCATTGATTCAATTACATTACCCTCACCTCTTCTGCACTTAACCATAGGAAAAGCATTGGTTTGGAATACTCCAAGAGCATTGGCCATATTATATTTTTCCCATGCATCTCTATTTTTCCCATACATCCCACGACTCTTTTTGATGTTGAGCCCTATGATATCCATGTGATATTACTTCTCGTTAGGGAATCTGAGAGGTGGACTAACAACTAGTATTGAGAAAAAATTAAAGGCATATGCACAAGAATACTTTAGTATGTTATCTCCAAGAGTTTTAATGCTCCTATATTAAATATAGAAACAATTGCATGAGAGGTTCAATTAGAAGGTAGTGGTCGTCCATTGAACCTTTCTTCAAGTACATTAAAAAATCATTTTTTATTTTTTACATTTGGAGATCCATAGAAGTTTAGTTTTATAGTGATCTAATGCAAAACTACATTTTGGGATTCTAAATTTGTCCACATAATAATATTTATTGATAGACTCTTATCCATATTAGTATCACATTCTATCGATTTATCCTAGAGGCTAGGGCGCCTATAGAATAGAAAACACAAGCCTTTATTCCCTTTGTTTCCTTGAATCCTTGACATATACAACATATTTGAGTTGCAACTAGGAGAAGGATCAGGGATTTTCACAAGGTAGAATAAGACGAATGCCTAGTGGCCCTTCCTGAGAAGACAAAGAACCATATGAAAATCTCAAAGACATAATTGAGATATAGTTTTGAAATATAATTATGAAAAGGATCCATGTTCTTGAAGTGAGTGGGATATAAGTCCCTTGATTATAGATCACCAACATATCTAGCAAGGATATCCTTAGCACAAAATATCCTCCTTTATTTAGATGACTACAAAAAGGAAAAATATCGACATGGGATAAACTATGAAAGTGAGGATACTTAGGCCCTTCTAGATGTCCCTTATGATAATCCATTGAATAAAAGAATGGAACAAATTCTTAACCAATGAATATACAAAAATCGCTATGGGATATGGAATCCATTTTTTTTAGTTCCACAAGGATAAAAAAATTCTCCATCCTTGAGAATTTGGAAATTTTCCATTGGAAACCCTTATGAAGAAAGATATATGAGTTGTGCTTCATTCATATTTCCTAGCTTCCTAATATGGTGGGTTTGGAAACAAAGGAAAAATAAGATATTCAAAAAAAAATCAGAAACTATGTTTAAGCATTGGCGTCTGCTTGGGAAAAAAATTTAGAGAAACTACATATGTCAAGGAATAGGTAGTGAGAGATCCATCCATAGATACTAAAACAAATGGGATAATGAATTCTTAGTGAATTAAAAAATTTAATCTTTTCCGGGTGACTGAAAAACATTTCTTCTCAAATTGGCAAGTCTGCTCTGCATGCCAATTGGCATATAGAGCAGGCCCTGAGCTTTTTGTGGGCGAAAATTGACATGCAAAGAAATCTACATGCTAATTGGCATGCAGAGAACGCCTTGAGGTTTGTTGTGTGTGCCAATTGGCCTACACAACCGGCCTTAGGGCTTGCTTTGCATGTCAATTGGCATGCAGAATAGGTCCCAGGGCATGTTGTGCATGCTAATTGACATGCACAACAAGCCTCAAGACCTACTCTACATGCCAATTGACATGTAGAGTGTTGTGCATGCCAATTGAAATCCATAGCATGCCCATATCCTACTCTGTATGTCAATTGACATCCATAGCATGCCCATATCCTACTCTGTATGCCAATTGGCATCCATAGCATGCCTATATCCTACTCCGTATGCCAATTAGCATCCATAGCATGCCCATATCCTACTATGTATGCCAATTGGAATGCATAACATGTTGGAAATACTAATACAACTGAGAGGGGGGGGGGGGTGAATCAGTTGTTTATAAGCTTAAACAATTTTATACCTTCTTAACAATTATTAATATTTCTTCATGTGTCATCAAGCAACATACAACATATGGACAGTAAGAG